>JAAAKG020020059.1:0-20358 GCA_010014905.2 Druon quercuslanigerum | reverse complement strand
TATATGAGTTACAAATTTAAGAAAAAACCCGCAACACTCTCGCTCTGAGCAAAGAGAATATTATTGACAACAATAATAATAAATTTTTTAGAAAACTCTTTTCGTTAAATTGAGTTAATTATTTCTCCACTCTAACGAAAAGTTGGAAAAAGCCACAAACTTCAGAAACTAAATTAGTTTTCTTGATTTAAATTAATTATTTATCTCATTTTAATTGTGTGTTCAATTATTTAATTTATTTTAAAATACGAATACATTTTTTAAATATCTGAATGAATAGGCTCTATTTATTTTTGGGAGGATAAGCTGAAAATGTATATACAATGACTTCTTGCAGATGATGCGATTATTATGCGATGATGTACTGATACTTTTATAAACAGATTTAATACTGGACGCTTTTATCGCTAAAAATTCTCTTGAATACCCATAACCCTGATGACATGAATGTATTAGTTACGCATTATTCAGGGAGAAATTTAGAACTTTCAAATAACACAGAAATAAGTGTAAATCCTCCGATCATTTCAGTGTACCTTTGCCCTGCAACATAAATTAACCTTGACAATGTGCAAACTAGAGTAACACCAAGTATCGTTTTCTGCGGACGAAGGGTACAAAGGTTGTTCTGCTATCAATTATTTTTTTATTTTTCAGCAAGAACATGAATTTATATCTTACTGGTTTTTTGTAAAAATACACAATGATGTAAGACCTAATTTTCTGTATAAATACATACTCTTAAAAAATTCAATTCATTTTCAAAGTTTCCATGCGCTAGAGTTTTTGAGCGATAAAAAATAATGGTTTTAATGGAATTAGGCCACGCAATGACAACCTTATTTACAACTCGAGGTGTACCAGCATACACTTGTATGGAGGCTCGCAAGAAAAATGTAATCATGTTTTTGTTGTTTCAGAATTAAGTTTACAGTCAGAGCGTTTGCCTGATGATGACCCTAATCCTGGTTTTCATCGATCTGGAGCTTCTTCTGCTCGTAGGAGACATGTTGCAGACACGTCTGTTACCAGCCCTCAATATTCTTCCAGGTCTCCACCATCTTCAGACCTACATCGTCGTGACAGGTCCAGGTCTCCTACTCTCAGCCAATCTTTTCATAACGTACTTGGATTTAAATTTGAAGACCTTGAATTTATTCGCCTTATACCCCACAACAATCCAAATCGGATATTTGAACTGCGAAGATACGTTTTTCCCCCAGATAAACCACTTTTATTGAAAACAAGAAATTCTGCCCATAATGTTATTCCAACAGGAGAAAAAATTGTTTTATCAACGTTCAATGGTGACGTCTGCGCAATGTTGGACAAAACATTAAAAAGGCAAACGATTCTACGTGCAATATTTACACGTGGTTCTAAGCTGTTTGTAAGAGTGAAAATAAACATAAATAGCGGCAACGTTAAAGAAATGACCGCAGAAGAAATGGCGGAATGTCCAGTATTCACCAATGAACTAATCGCAAAGAGTTATGGAGTAATAAGTGCGTATACCAAGAGTAACTTTTTACATTAACAATTATATTTATATATATATATATATATCACAAATGTTTTTAAACTAATCTACAAACTTACATTAAATAAAACAAATTTCATATCACTGGATATTGTGCCATTTCCGTTTAATGTGATTTCGGCTTTTGTATGTTCAGTGCGTGAGTCAAATTTTTCAATTATGAAACTATTTAGTTTATAATACGTGATTATAAAATCTTTTAGATACCAAACTATAAAAGAAAAATGTGATCCTGTATTTTTTTCAGAATTAAGTTCGCAGTCCGAGGATTGTGGCCCTAATCGTGGTATTTATCAGTTTGGAGCTTCTTCCTCGTCTCCTGGTAGACATTCTCCAGACACAACTAATTCTCTTGCCACACCTAATGATTCTTCCCAGTCTCTCCCTGTCAGGCTAATATTTGGCAGAATCCTTGGACATAAGTTTCAAGATCTGCAATTTATTCGACTTGTTCCCCACAGCCATCCGAATCGGATATTCGAGCTCCGAGTATACATTTTTCCTCCAGATAAACCAATTCGATTGAAAGATAAAAATGGTGTTCTCAATCCCATGGAAACCAGCGAACAAGTTGTATTATCATCCTCCAATGGCGACGTCTGTGCAATCGTAGAAAAATCAGCAAGGAGTGGCACGGGTATTCGTCCAATATTTACTGCTATTTTTGGGGTCTCAGCACGAGTGAAAATAAACATGAATAGCGGCGCGGTTGAAGAACTGACCGCAGAAGAAATGGCGGAATGTCCAACAGCCCCCTACGGAGGCATAAAAAAGATTTATGAAATATTACGTGTGTAAACCACAATATTATCACAGTTTTAACCAATTTTGTTAAACGCGCGCGTCAACAAGATCTGGCCCTTTGAGCAGGGTTTTCACACTTTCGCCGCGTTTATGCATAGACCTCCGTAAATTGAATTTCAAAAATCGGTGTTTACATTTAAAATTTTATTTGTTCGCATTTTACTGGATATTGTGCTATTTAAAAAATTTTGATTTCAAATATTATGTGTTCAACTATGAATTATATTATAATATATATTATAGTTTAGACTCGCTGTGCAAGCACGAGATGTAAATTCATTATGGCGTGGCAGAGATGACAGTTAAAGATAAAAAATGTAATCTTTATGCATAACAATATAAAGAATTATTTTGAACGTATTACATAATTCAGTCTATCAAATATTGGAAAGCTTTTTTAACAATGAAAGTTTATGCGAAAAATTCTGTGACATAAATTTTAAAGAAATGTGTGACCAAATCGTTTTCAGTCGGACTGGCTCTCATCAGATGTATATATCTCGAAAGGAAAATGTTGACGCCTATTGCTAAAGAAAAGTAGGTATTTGAAGTTACACTTGCTTTAAAAAGATAAAAATGCCAATACTTATGAAAGTGAATACAAAATAAATTAATTAACTTTGAAGATATATTTTTTATTATTTTCATGTCGTAAAAATTTGCATAAGTAAAATTTAGGGCATATTTTATATGCTTACTACTGTAAACTAGTGGAAATAAATGAAACAGGATTTTTGTATTGAGTAATAAATTTAAAATATTAAGGATGTTTTCAGTATAAAGTCAACAGGCACATTACTTAATCTTTAACTTGATTTATGAAATTAAGAAAGGTATCCACATTTCTAAGTCTAACAAATTTTGGAAACGAAATATAAATTTACTGTAGAAAGAATAGTTTAAGTCGGTAATATTTATTAGGAAATAGTTGATCTAAATTTTGCATTCTATTTTATCTTTAGAAATTAGCCGTAATGTTTATTTGATCTCTATAATACTGTACGGGTTTATTATGTTCTTTATAAGATTTTCTACGAACTCTATTCATGCTGTTTTTACAAAAAGTATTTAATGTGTTCTAAACCATTTTCATCTCATTAGTAGTATAATTACTAAAAAGTTTAGTTTGAATAAAAACCGGTAAATGTAGTTCTACAAAATTTTTAAGTAAAAAATTAGTTATTGGTAGAGAATTTTTGGTTAAAAAAAAACTTTTTGGTTAAAAATAATTCTAATTTCTAAAAAAAGAAATTAAAAAATCGGATAAAAAGTACGAGCTGTGGGCGATTATGAACAATACATTTCTATTCTAGACCACCGTGGAGGGCCCGGTCTACTCGAGTCGTGCACCTGCGTGGCAGAACAATCTGGTTGAAATTTTATCAAAGTTAAACATCAAGGAACAACGTTGCCACTGGAAGTTTTCCCTTAGCGAAACTCCCCTGCAGACTTTTGTCTGTTAAAGTCTTAGGTAACGATTCCTGGCACATGCGGTCGTTCTTATTCTGTGAAAAATATGGTAAAGAAATTGAAACAGGAAACATTTTGTCACGATATGATTTTTCGTCTAAAATAGAGTGATAGATAAGTAAATAGTAATATTTCTTTAAGAAGACGTTTCAGGAACTCTTAATTCTGTCACGTCCCGAGCAAAAGGAAAGGGTAGTTTGGTAAAGGAATAGGTGAGGGAGGTTAAGGGCTGATTAGGTCAGGGCGCTAAAGCCTGACAAATATTTAATGTGGGATCGTTGTCTCTTGTCAATCTTACGCAAATTGTGCGTTTTGCTAACGCAAAAATTTACGTTACTCTTCAGTTTTGAAAGGGCAATAGATGATATCGCCGATAACTTGTAGAATAGCGACGGAATTCTACCGAGTGCTTTGAGCTGATGTACATGGATTATTCCGAAATCAACTTGCACGACGACCAAAGGCCGAAGGGACTTAGTTTACTCTGATTTATCCGTACTCTTATACGATGGAATAAAAAGTTACGCGGCTTTATACAAAGCGGTTCTTCTTTAAGGAATAATATACGTTTGTTGAAAATGATCGCGACATTCTCCAAGCGATTTGTACATAGGAAGATTTAAGTTTACAGTAAGACTAATTGGATTTATTTGCATTAATTAATTTATTTGCAGATTAATACACAGCGTTTCTTTGCAGCGAATTGGGGACTTTTCTTTTTCTGATGGAAACAGCCTAAGGAATCCAGTTGCTAGGGTGACGCAGCATGCTGTCATGCTGATATAATGTCCTGTGTCCGTATGCCCATTTCTGCACATTGAGCGGAGGTACAAAGAAAATATATGGAAACAACTTTGGTAGTATAGACAGTTGAACAAAAGGTTTCTGATTTGCAACTGATTGAATAAACTTATATATTGTTTCTGTATAATTCCTTGGATGATTTATATAGCTCATTATCAGAGTTTTATGTTTACAATATGGATCAAATCCATGCGTTCACTGTTAGAAAATCAGTATTATATTTAACACAAGTTTATATGATTTTATTTGCATATGGAATTTGTTAGACAAATAACTACTAGCGAATTACTAGCTGCATTAAAAATTGATCTTTCTTAGCATTTTTAGTATTAACAATAGAAATTTTCAATTAATTGTTTCAATCATCAATTTCATAGCAATTCAAACAATAGATACGTCGAACAGCTATGATTTTCTTTGTAGAAACTAATCCACAAGCACCCTCATTCATCAAAGTTTTGTGAGACTGTTGTTGTGAGTAAACTCTCCAACTTAGATGCTTTAAAAGATTAATTTAGTTTTGAAAATTCTTATATAATGTGGGACCCATTTTATATATATATTAGCATTTAGTTAATATTTTCATATTTTTATGTATAAATTGCAAACTGATTTTAAACAACATCTATATTTTTTATTCTTTAGTTGTAAGTGCCGTTGTAAGTAAACTCACCACTCTTAGATGCTTTAAAAAATGACTTTAGTTTATGGAATTATTATATAATATATCTAAAATTCAATAATTACATATCCACAAAATAAAATGTCGTGATCTGGAGACGCAAAATGTATTTTCCTATGGATTTTGATTTGCTGAATTGGAATCCAATGTCAGAATTTTCCCTGCACGTCAGGGTTTTACCATAGACTGAAAAAAATCGAAACCCACGTTGTCCTTAAACACTAACCTGCAAAACAACCCAATACAGTGATATAAATTTGTGATTTACTGCCTTAAAGGCTGAATTTTTTTTGAAAAGTCAGGTAAGGTTAGGAGTGTTGAAGTCACCGTTGAATTTTCTGATGAAAAAGGGTTTTCTTTTGAATAATTAATTCACTAACACTATTTTTTATTCTTAATTTATTTAAATAAAACCAAATAAAATGCAAAGAGATATAACAATTCCAAAGGAATTACGAGAAACAGACGTGATTTATACAAATGACTTACCAGGGTGAAGAAAGGAGCGGGCAAGGATTCATTCTCTTGCTTTTTTAGACAGGAGGTACCATTACAGGATAACACTTTTCCCTCGACCGTAGCACTTCGTGGAGAACTGCACTGGGCCCTATTCGCCGTCTCTTTTATGGGTGCACTAAGCTGATATGCAGAACTGATACATCCTTCACGGCAGGAAATGATCTTTGCTGGTTCATGAATTTAAATAATTATACGCCTTTACGTCTATGTGTCATTTACATTCGCGTTCCGTCTTCCGTCGACTAAATATCCAAACGTGTTTTACGCATGTTTTTATAGCTGTTTGGATGCGTCAATGAAATTGTCAAATTAGTTTCGGTAATACCATCAATCGATGCCGTACCGCTTTGTCCGAATTTGCTAGAAACGTAGGTGCGTTAGTGGCGTTTGAGAGGTAACGTCTGTTGACATCTAATTAAAATAAGGTGTCGAGTCAATGATATAGTTTCAAAATGTCGTTCCTGGTAAATGAAAAACTTTATTTTTTAATGACGTGCTGCTTAGCGCGGTTACGCGTCGAGTACAGAGGGGCAAGAGAAACCGTGTTTTTTCCGAATTCTTTAGCAACAGATGTAGTAAAGAACTGCCATGAGAATCTTGAGTTTGACCTTAAGTGAATCTTGAGTGGTACGAAAGCATAGACGAGGTATATTTACGCCCGATTTCTTAAATGATTAACACCTCTTTAGAACATAAATTATGTAGAATATGTCAAAGATAATATTTGTATCAGAGCCTGAAAATGAAATTAATTATAATCTAGAGAAATCTTTTCAAAAATTCTTTGATCGCATGAAAATATCAATTACTGTAATTGTCTAACTTCAAAAGTCAAGGTATTAGCCTCTTACATCCTTTTAAGTCTCAGTACGAAGTTTTTGTGTTAAGATGACCGCTTTTTTCTGAATAGTTTCTAAAACATTTAAATGAGCATAAAAAAAAATCGTCTCAGCAACTCTTTAGATTTCTAAAGCTTGAAAGCCAGGGCATAAATTATTACATAGATGGTGACGCAACCTTTAAAGAAGTGTGTAACCAAATTAGCTTTGCTTTCACTGACTCTTATCAAATGTAAATATCCCAGAAGGACAAAGTTGACGCCATAAATATAAAACATTAGGACTATAGTATAGATTCTATAATTAAATATAGCACTAAAATATTTATCAGCTACATTGTTAATCAAATTTATAATAATTAGATGAATTAGTTTTTCCAATACTTAGAAATTATGAAGATTGCCTGTACTCTGATCTTATGCTTGACCGTTATCTTGAATTCTACTGGCGAATATGATTTTTTAATACAACAATTATATCGGTTAATATTCTTGTAAGTTTTAGAGAAATCAGAAGTTTTTATTATTTGAAAAACACGGAGAAAATTTTCACGTACCAACTGACGTTGAAAGTGGCATTTTCTGCTTGCATTTAAATAGTATTTTAATGAATGTAAAATGCACTTTTATCCCAATTGTGTGCCGACCTTGGGCCCCTGGACCGCATTATGTAGTTTTTGACCTTAGAATAACAGTATGACGCAATCGCGGTCAGTGTCGCAACATAAATAACTTTAGGTACAGCAGTAACTATTCGAGTTTATTAGCCGACAGGGAAGCTCGTTTGGAGGTGGGGCAAATTCAGTAAAGCGGGAAGCAAGAGCAATATTTGAGTGCATAGAATCGAGGTATCAGTGTAATTCTGGTTTTATTCTAAATAATAAGCGATAACCTTACAGTAACTGACATGGCGTGTGGCTCGCAATTTTGAGCGTGCCTAGTGTGCGCGGCTCTTGGTTATCGCGCTTCGCGATTGATAATATATTCACGTCGCGCTTCGCGTTTGAAGATATATTTACCTCGCGCTATGCGCTTTGTTTTTGTATATTTCACACACTTGTGCACATCCTTTATAAAACTAAAGGTCAAAGAATCGATAACAGTAACTTGGTGATTGTGAATTCTCTTGTGTTAAGCTCCTTCATCTTTACCCAACAAATTTTCATCAGGTTTGTCTTGTTTTGAAATCGTGCTTGTCGTTTAAATTCTATACCTTTTCCCTAAATGTACACTATTATAATGCATAACACGCAAATATATTAAAAAGAAAGCACGTAGTTTCATTGTCTTGTTTAAAAAAGTGCACATTCTTGAGAAAAAAAACCTTGTGATATTCAAAATTTTATTGCAACTTCTGCTCTTTTTTAAAAAACTGAATTTTCGCATTTCCGATTTTATTTTGACGATTTAAAAGTAACTCACGCGTTATACACAGCAGCCTTAAGGTTTTTTAACTTCTAAATAAGATCCCTCACATCAGTGACCTAAACTTTTTTAATTGAATTTTCTACCGTATTGTGTTCTGTATCACTGCTGTGGGGCTCTACTGCATTATCCTTTAATAATTTACAAAAAGAACCTCTGCAAACGTCTAGCGTCTTAAAGCAGCTTTTAAAAATTTAGGTCTGGATTTCCCGGATGTAGCACTTGCAGAACTGAGTAAGGATCAGAAGTACATGTATGGCATTTCCATGGCCATTTAATCAGAAGTGTGTTTTGAGGACCTAGCGAGACAAGAACCCTGTCCTCTTGCACAATCAAGGTGGATAACTGCAAGCAACAGGATATTACGTCTTTACGCAGCAACTGCTGGGTCATCCGCCAATCTGAAAGTTTTAGTTAGTTTGGTCTGGAAAGTTTACGTCCCGTCATGATTTGCTGTCAAGATCAAACACTTCGTTTTCGATGTCACCTAAGCCTAAAAAAGCGTGCGTTGTGCAGAAGAACATGAGGGTAAATTGGTTTCACACTCAGGTTAAAAAAAATTATGCTGAACTTCAATAAAAAAACGATTTTGTCCTCGAATCAAGCGCAGGCTTGTAATCCCACTCTTCGGTGTAAAAGAGTTCTCCTATTTATGGTTGGTGAGTTGGGATGTAAGAGGGCGGAAACCGACGTGCAATCACCTGATTGTCGTGGGCTTTGGTCCGTTTTTACCCTCCCCACCATAACCACGCTATTTCTTAGTCCCTAATTCATTGCGACGCTTAGATAGGTATATGCCGTTTCGGGGCTTAAATGAAAATCACGGATTAAGTAATCACTTTTATGGTATGTCAAACCACATTTTATGATCACTCGACCTAAAATATTACCATACCGACCTACGTAAAAAGCAAAACGCAAAAAAAAGCGACTAGAAAATTTGCATGTGTTCATGCAAATTTCAAAATTTCAAGAGCGTTTTCGGGATAGTAAATATTTTACGATCGGACAGAAACTGTTTGTACTACCATTTAGCATGGTTCCACAACTCTTCCGCACCCCCGCCCCTCCAACATCCAAAAAATCAAAAACTGGATTTTTGATAAACTCTAATGTACATCAAATTTTAATAATGATTGAGTCTTGTTCAGAATATAAATTGTTAAGAATAGTCTAGAAGACAATATTTGCATTAAAGGCTGAAAAAAGATTAATTTTACAAAGACACGTTCTTTGTGCGTGATTTCAAAAATCAGAATAATATTTGCTCTTAATAAAAGAAACCTTGTCTTTGCGATAATTTTTAAATCGAAAATATATTTTTTTTAAATACAATAATTTTGAATAGGGAAAATATTCTTTTTGACCAAAAAAAAACCATTCCTTTAAAACAATCACATTTCCTTGGCTCGACAGAAAATTCTTTCCATCAAAAAACAAGAGAACTACTCTAAAGTCTTGTGAATTCCCCGCGCTTACTATCTGTTTAAAACTATTAAAACATTTATGATATAGAAATCTGGTATATATAAGCAGAAAAATTATTTATTAAATCATATGAGTTAAAGTTTAAGCATATTTCTAATAGTTTATGTTTAAAGGTCAAGTGTTTAGCCCATGACGTCCTGTTAGATCTCACTGCAAAAGCATAATATTTATGACAATCATTAAATCATTAAAAAAGAACAAATATATGAAAGACTAAATTCTTCTCTAAAACTCTTTAAATTTCCGAAGCTTCAATGATGAAATATTAAATAGTTGGTGATGTCAGATTTAAAGAAGTTTGTAACGAACTTATTTTCGTTTAAAATTAAGTCTTATCAAATGTAAATATCTCTGGAGGACAAAGTTAACGACTTGAATACACAAGATAACGACTACAGGATACATTGTGTAACGTATTGAATCAGTACAATATTCATCAGCTACATTTAGAATCAAGTTTCTAATTATTACATAAATCAGTTTGACCTCTACTTAGACAAGATGAAGATTGTCTGTAATCTGCTCTTATGCTTGGCTATTATCCTAAATTACATTGGTGAATATAATAATAAAATATATCTATTATTTTTGTGAATATTCTTTTTAAGCCATAGGCAAATCAGAATCTTTAGATAATTATAGATCACACAGAAATTTGCACTCATACTCCAACTTTGTACCAGCCTAGGGCCTCATCAGTGTAAAATAGAATCCTTCTTATGTAAAAACTTCCGACTGCATTATATAGTTTTTAAGTCTAAATTTTAATTTTGAAGAATGGTCCTGCTATTTATGCTTATGCCAGAAAACATAATACTTCAGATCACAACTAATAAAAATTTCGCTTGTAAATGAATAGATCTGTCAACATTTTTATGATGAAAATTCAGAAAGCTAAGAACAAATAGTTCTTATGTAAGTATTTCGTTAATACTAACCAAATATTCATTTGAAGTGTGAAAATTGTTCATAATTTGAGTGAACGACTATAGATTTTATTACTTGATACAGTGTGATACATACATAAAACGACCCATCAAAAGCGTACGAAAAGTATACAATACTTTGAAAAAAACCTTAATTATTTCAAGTTTTATCAGCCAGTCAATATAAATATGCAATACACATATAGATATATATTGTGTATATGTAAATAATATTGCAGTAATTTTCCTGAAATTCAACGTCCACGTTCACTATATAATTGCCCTTCCCCCAACAACCCAAAAACCAGAATTTCTGTGAAATAATTTGTTATATCGAGGTTCGATTGCTGCAACATCAAAATACCTACGTTAATATTAGATAAGATCTTATGCAAAATAACAAGTGAGGTTAAATGTTAGAAGCTTTTGGCGTTATTAGCCAACCACTGAGCTTAATGGTGGGCAGATAAGTCTTCATAAGTTTTTATTTAATTTCTTTAACTTATCATAAATGTTATCTATTTGATAACGAAATCATTTTCCTGTATTTGCTCCAGTTTACGAATGTGTTTTAGAAAGCGGTTTAACGGGAAATCTCGAAAAATACTTACAACAAATTTGTCATCTAACAGTTAACATTCTAAGGAAATATAATAAAATAAATATTGAAAGAAAAGAAATCAAACACGTCAAAGTTTTTGGCTTTTTTGGGCTCTTGCACGCACTGTTATTAGTATTATTATTATTAATATTAATAGGGGTTCTCTTTGAAGATTTCGAACTTGCCCCCCACCTCCCTACCCCATGTGGCGGTGTGGGGGTACCGATTTTAACATCAGGGCATGTGCTCCTCAGAGTGATTAAATTTTGATTCATTATATTTTTATATTATTTCTCCACTCTGATTAAAAGTTGGAAAAAGCCACAAATTTCAGAAACTAAATTAGTTTTCTTGATTTACAATAATAATTGAACTCATTTTAATTGTGTGTTCAATTATTCAATCCATTTTAAAATACGAATACATTTTTCAAATATCTGAATGAATAGGCTCCATTTATTTTTGAGAGGATAAACTGAAAATGTATATACAATGACTTCTTGCAGATGATGCGATTATTATTCAATGATGTACTTATACTTTTATAATTAGATTTGATACTGGACGCTTTTATCTCTAAAAATTCTCTTGAATATCCATAACCCTGATGACATGAATGTATTAGTTACGCATTATTCAGGTAGAAATTTAGAACTTTCAAATAACAAAGAAATAAGTGTAAATCTGACGGTAATTTCAGGGTACATTTGCCCTGCAACATAAATTAACCTTAACAATGTGCAAGCTAGAGTGACTCCAAGTATCGTTTTCTGCGGACTTAGGGTGAAAAAGTTATGCTGCTATCAATTATTTTTTTTGTTTTGCAGCAAGAACACGAATTTATATCTTACTATTTTTTTGTAAAAATAAACAAAGATGTAAGATTTAATTTTCTATAGCAACACATACTCTTAAAAAATTCAATTTATTTTAAAAGTTTCTATGCGCCAAATTCTTTAAACCATAAAAAATAATGGTTTTATTGGAATTAGGCTCCGCAATGACAAACTTATTTACAACTCGAGATGTACCAGCATACACTTTTATAGATGCTTGCAAAAAAAATGTAATCATGTATTTGCTGTTTCAGAATTAGGTTCACAGTCAGAGCGTTTGCCTGATGATGACCCTAATCCTGGTTTTCATCACTCTGGAGCTTCTTCTTCTCGTAGGAGACATGTTCCAGACACGTCTACTTCTGTTACCAGCCCGAAATATTCTTCCAGGTCTCCACCACCTGCCGAACCACACTTTCGTGACAGGTCAAGGTCTCCAACTCTCAGCCAATCTTTTCATAACATACTTGGATTTAAATTTGAAGACCTTGAATTTATTCGCCTTATACCCCACAACAATCCAAATCGGATATTTGAACTGCGAAGATACGTTTTTCCCCCAGATAAACCACTTTTATTGAATAGAAGAAATTCTGCCCATATTCCTATTCCAACAGGAGAAAAAATTGTTTTATCAACTTCCAATGGTGACGTCTGCGCAATATTGGACAAAACATTAAAAAGGCAAACGGTTCTACGTGCAATATTTACACGAGTTTCTGGTCTGATAGTAAGGGTGAAAATAAACACGAATAGCGGCGAGATTAAAGAAATGACTGCAGAAGAAATGGCGGAATGTCCAGTATTCACCAAAGAACTAATCGCAAAGAGTTATGGAGTAATAAGTGCGCATACCAAGAGTAACTTTTTACATTTGCAATTATATTTGTATACATTTCACAAATGTTTCTAAACTAATCTATAAACTTACATAAAATAAAACTAATTTCACATCACTGGATATTGTGCCATTTCCAATTAATGTGATTTCAACTTTTGTATGTTCAGTTCACAAAATAATTTTTTCAACGATGAAACTATTCAGTTTATAATACGTCATTCTAAAATCTTTTAGATACGAAACTTTCCATTAATAAACTGATAGTGTGAATCTTAACAATTTAATAATGCAGTTCATCATACATGTACCAGCATAAGACAGTGTAGGTAATAAAGCAAAAATGTGATCCTGTATTTTTTTCCAGAATTAAGTTCGCAGTCCGAGGATGGTGGCCCTGATCGTGGTATTTATCGCTTTGGAGCTTCTTCCTCGTCTCCTGGCAAACATTCTCCAGGCACAACTAATTCTTTTGCCACACCTCATGATTCTTCCAGGCCTCCACCTCTAAGGCTAACATTTGGCAGAGTACTTGGATATAAATTTCAAGATCTGCAATTTATTCGTCTTATTCCTAACAACTATCCGAATCGGATATTCGAGCTCCGAATATACGTTTTTCCTCCAGATAAACCAATTCGAATAAAACGAAAAAATGGTGTCCTCAATCCCATGGAAAATAGCGAACAAGTTGTATTATCATCCTCCAATGGCGATGTCTGTGCAATATTACATAAATCATTAACCAGCAAGACGTGTATTCGTCCAATATTTACCTCTATTTTCGGGATCTCAGAACGAGTGAAAATAAACATGAATAGCGGCGCGGTTAAAGAATTGACCGCAGAAGAAATGGCGGAATGTCCAACAGCCTCCTATGGAGGCATCAAGAAGGTTTATGCAATATTACGTGTGTAAACCACAATATTATCACAGTTTTAACCAATTTTGTTAAACGCGCGCGTCAGACAGATCTGGCGCTTTGAGCAGTGTATGAACACTTTCGCCGCGTTTATGCATAGATCTCCGTAAATTAAAGTTCAAAAATCAGTGTTTCATGTATAATTACATTTTTTTACATTTCACTGGTTATTGTATCATTTAAAATAAGTATGATTTCAACCCTTTTATGTTCAGATATGAATTATATTATAAATTATATTATAGTCTAGACTCGCTATGCAAGCACGAGATGCAAATTCATTATAGCGCGGCAGAGATGACAGTTGGAGATAAAAAATGTAATCTTCATGCATAACAATATAAAGAATTATTTTAAACCCATTGCATGATTTAGTCAAGAAAGTATTAAAAAGTTTTTTTATCGAAGAAATTTTATGCAAAAAATTCTGTGACATCAGTTTTAAAGAAATGTTCGACCAAATTGTTTCCAATAGGACTGGCTCTTATCAGATGTATATATCTCGAAAGGAAAATATTGACTTCTTTTGCTACATTTTTAATTAAATTTCTCAATAATACATTATTCTTTTGGTCCTCTACTTAGAAAAAAGATCTAAACAAAATGAAGAAAATAGGGCTAATAATATTAGCAAGGTAATGAAAAGTAGGTATTTAAATTACACTTCCTTTAAAAAGATAAAAATGTCAATACTTATGTAAGTAAATAAAAAATAAATTAATTAACTTTGAAGATATTTTTTTCATTATTTTGATTTCGCGAAAATTTGCATAAGTAAAATTTAGGGCATATTTTATATGCATACTACTGTGAACTAGTGGATTTAAAGGAAACAGAATTTTTGTATTGAGTTATAAATTTAAAATATTAAGGATGTTTTCAGTATAAAGTCGACAAGCACATTACTCAATCTTTTACTAGATTTATGAAAGCAAGAAAGGTAGCCACATTTCTAAGTCTAACAAATTTTGAAAACGAAATATAAATTTTTAGTAGAAAGATGAGTTTAAGACGTTAGTATTAATTTGGAAATAGTTGATCCAATTTTTTCATTTCATTTTATCTTTAGAAATCAGCCGTAATGTTTATTTAATCTCTATAATACTGTACGGGTTTATTATGTTCTTTATAAGATTTTCTACGAACTCTATTCATGCTGTTTTTACAAAAAGTATTTAATGTGTTCTAAACCATTTTTATCTCATTAGTAGTATAATTACTAAAAAGTTTAGTTTGCATAAAAACCAGTAAATGCAGTTCTACAAAATTTTCAAGTAAAAAATTAGTTATTGGTAGAGAATTTAACTTTTTTGTTTAAAATTTATAATTTTGGTTAAAAACTCATCTCTTTTAGTAAAAAATTGCTTTTTTCGTTTAAAACATTATTAATTTGTTTTAAAATTTGTATATCTCGAGAAATAGGCACTCTATAAAAAAATGTTATGAATCAAAATTTAATCACTCTGAGGTGTACATACACTGATGTTAAAATCGGTATCTTCACACCGCCCCCTGGTGAATGTGTAGGGGCAAGTTCGAAATCTTAAATAAGAACCCCTATTTTTTGTTGCATATTCGGATTCTTTGGATAAATATGAATATGATTTATCTCAAACGTTTTTCTCGTTTCAAATTTTTTTTTGCATTTTTTTCGAACTTCCCCGCCCCCTCCACGGGGGGTGGTGTGGGGAAACCCAGAGTGATTAAATTTTGATTCAAAAAATTTTGTTATAGAGTGCCTATTTTTCAAAATATTTGAAAGTTTCAAGTTGAAAAAATAACCCTGTATAAATATGTAATGATTTTGCCCTAACAAAAAAATAACTGCTTTTAGTTTGATGTTTAAATTATAGATATTTACGATTTTTCCAGAAAGCTCAAAAAGTTGTTATAATAGTCTTATGAGGCATTCAAAAACAACATTTTTCTGCTATTGACTTTTTTCATATCTAGCGTTATTTGACCTAAAATTTACATTTTCGTGTGTTCTTTTTGTAATTTTGTAAATGCTATAACTCTGGTAATTTTTTTTTGTAAAAAAGTGGTCTCAAAAATGTTTTTGAATTTTTATCCAAAATATCTGGCTAACGAACTTGTCGTTTAGTTTAAGACACTAGCAGAGTGTACCAAAGGCTAATCTTATAGATTAATTTTTTCCAAAGTAATAGCGCACACAGAAAGACAGACGCGCATACATACATTTTAATAAATACGTGTATAGATACATGGGCTCATACAGCCAGACAAACTGATATAGAGACAGTCAAACACATTAGTAAAAACCTATTTTTCGGATTTAGAGGGTCTCAAAACGTGAGCATTTGACAAAAACTGGGTGGGTCAAACTTTACACAAATCTATTACCTTCTCCGATGAGAATGTAAAACTTAATTATTTTGTAATAAATAATTTTCTGATAGTTTTTTTTTGGTTTTAATCGTAAAACACTAGCACTAAAAAAATTAAAAATTTAATGTTTTGAAACCCCCTACAGGAGACGAAAAAGAAATTGAAATATAAAATAAGCCGTAAAATTTAATTATTGATTTTCCATTTTTTTGTATGCTGTCAAATTTGAAATCAGGAGTTGTCAGAAAAATTCAAAAAGTTGTTTTGATAATCTTTTAGGGCAATCAAAAAGCGACATTTTTCTTCTCTTGACTTTTTTATGTCATGCGCTATTTGAAATAGCTTAAATTTTCTACACGGATTTCAGGGAGTCTCCGGGGGAGAAGAGGGGGGGGGGCGATAATTCAATATGTGCAATAAGAAATTTTTCTATTACGCTTTGTAAAAAACTGCTTATTGTAATCCAAAACAAAACTTTTATACATCATTTACAGACATAGTCCTCCCACCTACACCTACATTATATTGCAATCCATGCTTCTGTCTCTTGTGTTGGTTTCGATGAAACTAACGTGAGAAACGGAAATAAGGGTGACGTAATTCGTTTCTTCGAGAAGGAAGTAAAACATCGATTACATTGGATGCAGATTCTTGATCACCAGTGATTGGATGTGGATTCCCCGAATGTAAATCTTGCAGAATGGAGTAAGGATCAGAAGTCTCTGTATGCCATTTCCATAGCCATTCAATCAGAAGTGTGTTCTTAGGATCTTGCGAGACAAGACCTCGGTCCGCTTGCACTCCGTTGTCGATGAGAAAAAGTTTCTTTTTGAAATAGTGAAGGGATCAAGGTATTTGCTTAAGATCGGAGACTTTCCTCTTCACACACAGGCGGTGAAAAGAACGGTAAAAAATGTCACCTAAGCCTCAAAAAGGGTGTGTGGTGCAGAAGCACCTGACGGTAAACTAGGTTCACATTCAGGTTAACAAAAATTATCATTAAGTTCAATAAAGAAAACGATCTTGTCACCGAATCAAGCGCGGGCTCGGAATCTCACTGTTCGGAGTGAAAGAGTTCTCCTATTAATGTTTAATCGGTTAGTATGTAAGAGGGCGGCACCCGATGAGCAATCATCTTCTCGTGGTGGGTTCTGAGCCGTTTTCACCCTCCATAAAAAAGGCAAAGAGCTGCATATTCTGGTTGGGGGCGGTGTGTTCAAGCCCCAACCCCACCTCTACTGCACTATTTCTTAGTCCCTAACTTGTTGCGACAGTCCCCTAGGTATATGGCATATTTGCTATAATTCACTAAAATTGCACACCCTACAACATTTTTCTACCTGGTATTCAGGGCTTAAATGAAAATGCCCGTGTGATCAATCACTTTCATGGTATGTCGAGAAACATTTTAAGATCCATCGAGATCAAATATTACCTTACCAACCTTCGATTTTACGTGCAAAGCCACGAGAAAATTTGCATGTTTGCATCAAAATTTCAAAATTTCAAGGACGCTGCGGTGATAGTAAATATTATCCAATTAGAGTTAAACTTTTTATACTTTTATTTGGTATAGTTTCATAACTTTTCCGCATTACTTCCCCCCCTCCCAAACATCCAAAAATGAAAAAATGGATTTTTGATACACTCTAATGTATATCAGATTTTAAAAATAATAGAGTCCTCTTCAGAAGCTAAATTATTGAGTAGAATCAAGAAGATAACATTTGCATCAAAGGCTGAAGATGCACTAAATTCTATCGTTCAGTTGATTTCAAAAATCTGAATGATATTTCACTAATTAAAGAAACCGATTCCTTACGAAAATTATTCAATCGAATATATATTTAAAAAGTAGAAAATAATTTTAAATAGGAGAAAATTTCTTTTCAACCAAAAAACCTTTTCTTTAAAACAAAGACATTTCTTTGGATTACCAGAAATTTCTTTTCATCGAGAAATCTCTTACTTTACTCAAAGCTAATTTATATTTTTATCTGATTTAAAAAATTTTTTATTCATTCTTTTGAAATCAATTAAATCCTAAAGAGACTTTTCTGAACTGCTTTAATCCCATGCAAATAATTTGAAATACCTTTAAAATACTCTAATTTGAAATCCTTTTATCTCGCAGCGCAACAACATAATATTATTGAAATTCATGTTTTGTGTTCCAGAAACAACAAACACATGAAAGACTAAATTTGTCTTTAAAACTTTTTGAATTTCTAAAGCTTTAAGCCTTAATCATGAAATATTACATAGATGGTGGCGTCAGCTTTAAAGAAGTATGTAACAAAATTATCTACGTTTAAAACCAAGTGTTATTAAATGTAAATATCACAGAAGGAAAAAGTTAACGCCTTGAATATACAAGATAACCACTGTAGCATAATTTGTGTAACGTAATGAAGCAGTATGATAATCGTCCGCTACATTTTAAATCAAGTTTCTAATTAATACATTAATCAGTTGGTCCTCTACGTAGACAAGATGAAGATTGTCTGTACTCTGCTCTTATGCTTGGCCATTTTCCTGAATTCCATTGGTAAATATAATAATAAAATATATCTGTTATTTTAGTAAATATTCTTTTCAAGCCATAGGAAAATCAGAATTTTTTGATGATTTTAGAGCACAGAGAAATTTGTTACGTACCAACTGACGTATGAGCTTTAATTTTCTGCATGCGTATAAATGGTATAATAATAAAAGTAAAATTCACTCATACTCCAACTGTGTACCTGCCTTGGGCCGCATCAGTATACATAAGAATCCTTTATCATGTAAAAACTTCGGACTGCATTATATAGTTTTTGACCTTGCTACAACAGTATGAAACAATAACGTCATTACGTGAATAACCTCAGATACGGCACTGACTATTCGCGTGTTTAGGCCACCAAGGAACGCTCCAGGGGGCGGGGCGGAAGCAGTCAAGGGTCCTATACATATGCAATACACATACATATATATAATATGTATATGTTAATATTCGCTATATAATTGCTCGTCCCCCAAAAAGGGTTAGTTTAAATTGTACGCTTGTTAAATTTAGACATTCCTATTAGATTTCAGCCCCCCCCCCCCACATAAGTCTGTTTTATAGTGTCAATTTATGCAAGTTTCTGATACAATATGGTTAGGAGGTCGCGGTTTTTTTAAAAAAATTCCACTTTTTGTCCAAGTTTCAACTAGAGGGAGGTAGTAGTTTAATTATGTTAACAACAGTGAAGTTTCAAATAATTTATTCTTATTATAAATGATGTTCTTTAAAAATAATAATTAAATAATAAAAGGCAACAAAATTAATTGTTCGAACAAATAGTATAAGCATTACTATTAGTATTCTATTTAAATCATTTTGGAATCATGCGGTTTTCTATGAAATTTCTTGCGCTTGGTCTAATTTCAATTAAAGTGAAGTAATAATTAATTTCAGTTAACAAAGGGCATGTGACACAGCCAAATACCTATATTTCCGACCTCACTTTATAAGTTCACTGAATATTTTTTTTAACATAAGAACTTTTTTTGTGAATAAAATATTGAGATGAAACTTTGGAACATGTATTAGGGTGCAATAAAGTACGTTTAGGTATTTCATTTATGAAGCCTTGTTCACATTTTTTTTCTGAAACATTCGAACTTTTTTATACACAAAATATCGACCTTAAACTTTGAGAAATGCAACAATTGACCGAAAATTACGTCTGCGTACAAAATTTAATAATAAAAACTGCAAACAAAAATATTTCAACTAAATCTTAGCCGGAACACAACAAAGGACTCGACTATCAATCCCACTGGTATCAGCCGGTATCGGTTTTCGTGGTGTGCGAACCCTGGAAGCCACTAGACGAGGCTCTAACAGCTGGCTCGTCCTACGTTGTGAGTCATTTGTTGGGTGCCAGATAAGATTTAGTTCAAATATTTCTTTTACATCTTATATTATCAGGTGTTTTACGCGAGTGTAGCTTTCTATCAACTATTACATTTAAAAAAGTTTAAGGCCGATATTTTATGTAGAAAAAAAGTTCGAACCTTCAAAAAATGACGAACTTCAGAAAAAAATGTGAAATAGACTTTTATGTTTAATTTTGACGAAAATAATTTGCAGGGAAGTTCCTACCCAAATTATATACTTCATTGCATACTTTATTGTACTTTATTAATTTATAGTACTGTAATGAGGGATGTCAGGATGGATTGTTCGTGGTTTACATGCAAGTAAAAGCAAGCCAAATTAAAATATGTCTGCCTTTATTTAATATTTAGGGTGTTTACAAACTTGTGTACTTAACCACGGTCGGCTG
>JAAAKG020020058.1:0-45485 GCA_010014905.2 Druon quercuslanigerum | reverse complement strand
AAATTTATTTTTATGAAACAAATAAGTACTAAAAAATTAAAAAATATCTGAAAAATTTGTGAGATTAAATGTTTCTAAAAAATACATTCATTTCGCAACTTATCTGAAAAAAAAATAAATTTCTAAGAAAATTAAATTTCATTAAACACTTGACCGATTAATTATTATTAATGAAAAAAACTTTTAAAGATCTTAAATTAAAAAATCAAAGAAAAAGATAAATTTTTAACCAAACAGTTAAATTTTAAACGAAAAAGAGGACTTTTCCAGCAGGAAGATTAATGTTGTAGAAAAAAAAAATTTCAACAAAATACCTAAATTGTTAACAAAATTGTTGAATTTTTAGGCCAAAAAATAAGATTTGTTTACATAATAAATAAATTTTTGATGAGAAAGTACTAAATTTCGATAAATTATATCAATTTTTAACAAAAAATAGAACAGCTACTTTGTTAGTTTCAAAAATTAATTTTCAAGCAAATAGAAAAATGATTTTTTGACTTAAATTATAAATCTGAAAAAATGAGGTTTCAACAAAAGAGTTCAACACAAAATGTTATTTTTAAATCCGAATTTTTTTAAAAACTAGTTCAATTTTACACAAGTACTTGAATTTTAAAATAATAAAAAAATGAATTTTGAACCAAATAGCTAAATTTTCAATAAAAACAATGATTTTTCTAGCAACAAGATTAATATTCTGCTAAAAAAACACGAAATTTCAGCAAAATACATTAATTTAAACAAAAATGGTTACAGTTCCAACAAAAAATGAATTTTTAACCAAATATTTCAATTTTCAAACAAAAAAATTAAATAAAACAAATTAATTGAAAAAAAATTAATATTCTACCAAACAGTTGCAGTTTTATCATATTTTATAATTTGTGTGTAATTTTTACCTAATTTGCTAATATTAAATGCAGTTTAACAATCGTAATTATTTAAACAACTTATTATTGTTTATAACTACTTCCTCTCAGAATAATTCTAGTAATTTTATAATTTTCCTGAAATTTTCAGTTTTTCTTTTATTTTTTAGTTACGAGTAAGTAGATATTATTATCAATTAAAAAAAAACCCTTATTAACTACTTCAAGGAAAAATTGTATTCAATATGATCCATATAGAAAATTAAAAAAATATTTGAAATATCTTTTTTATTGCAGAAAAATTTTTTTTAAAAAGAGGAAGAAATTGTTTAAAAAATGATTATGTCTATCGTTTAGTTATTATTTTTTAATGACTGACATTGTAGAACTAGAGAAAGAAAATTCTTTTTTAAAATGGGTATATTGTAATAAAAAATTACTTAAAAATCAAATATTGTGGTACTAAGATTTTTTTGAAATCCTATTTTACTATAATAATGTTTTAAAAATTTGAATTAAATTTAAGTTCAAATAGATTAAAAATTTTCATGTAGTAAACGTCTTTTCCAAAGTTAATAAATTAATATTTCTTGAAATTATTGTCATGTAATTAAAAAATATATATTTTCTTAATTTTTCGCATTTTTAGCAAAACAAATTTTCTGTCATACCGTGTTATTTTTTTAACCCATTAAATTTTATTTTTAAATGTGAACAATAATAGATTATAATAATAATTTTTTCAAATAATATTTAAAAAATTTTTTATTTGATTTTTTATTTTGATTTTACAGAACCTTATCCTAAATTTGATATGATCAGATCAGATTCTCTTAGGAATGATAAAATCTGTAAATTAATAATAGACTTCCTTGTTATTTGATATTTCAAACAATTATTTCCTGATATGAAGTTTCCTTTAGCCTTGAATTATATTTATATAATTATTGTATTATTAATAATTTACTTTCTACTCCGGTGAGCCTATTAAATTGTAGAAACTAGCTATTTTTAATTTTAATATTATATTTTCTATATTTCTATATTTTCTATTTTTTTTAAATCTTTTGCTTTCATTCTACCATTTTTTTGATAATTTATAAAAATTGATATCTGAAGTGATGAATCTCGGACCAAAGAATAATTTTTTAAATAAAATAGTTTACCTTTCAAACCAAATTGGTTAATTTTCAACAAAATAGTTGAGGCTTTAAATAAACAAATTAATAAAGTCAAAAAGGATGAAATTTCTACCAAAAAGATTAACTTTCTTATAAGAAAGATGAATTTTAATTAATTAAGTGAATTTTCTATAAAACAGTTCAGTTTTTAAGTAATAAAAATCAAAGTTGAAACTAAAATAAATTTGTTGAATTTTGCACTAAAAAATTAATTTTTATTTGCAAAATATAAATTTACAACAAATTATTTTAATTTTCAACCAAGGATATGAATTTTTAATAAATTAGTTCAACTTTCATCGAGGTAGTTAAATTTTCAACAAAATTGATGCATTTTAAACATAGCAGTTGAACTTTTAAATAAAAAGTTAATAAATGGATTTTCAAACAAATTTTATTAATAAATCATTTTAAAAGATAATAAAAAAATTCCAATAATAATTTAATATTTTAAAATACTTCCAACAAAGTTAACCATTTTGTAGATTTTGGAGAATATCGAATGAAATTTGGAAGATTTTAAAGGATTTTGAACGATTTTAAGATGTTAAAAAATTGTCCCAAAATTTCTGTAAATATTAAAAATAATTTTTCGAATTTATAAATTACAATAATTATCATTAAATATATTTATATATTAATTTTTTGTATAAAATAAAGTTTCAATGAAATGGTTTAATATTAAACAAATATTCTACTAAAAATGGAATAACTACATTTTCAAATAAAAAATTTATTGTTAACCAAAAAAAAAATGATAATTTCACAAGCGTAGGTGCATTTTTCAAGCAAAATTTTAATTGTTAACTCTATAATTTAATTTTTTTTCAATAGAATTTAATTTAAAAAAAAAATACGTAAAAATTACAAGAAAATCAATTTTCAACCAAGTATTTCAATTTTTCAATAAATTTTTGAACTTTTAAAGCCAAAAAGATGAATTGTCTAAAAAAAACTTTAATAATCAAACCAAGCAGTTAATTTTTCCACAAAAAGTTAATTCTGAACGAGACATATGATAGTTCAATTTTAAACAAAAATTATTTAATTTGGAAAAGACGATATTTCAACAAAATACATTAATTTTCAATCAGAAACGATCAATCATTAGCCAAAAATAAAATACTTACATTTTCATTAAAGAAAACTAATTCTCAAAAAACAAAAAAAACGAGAAAAAAAATTTGAGAAAAATAGTTTAATTTTTAATGAAAGAGGTGAATTTTCAATTAAAATGATGAATTAAAAAAAAAGAAATGAATTAAAAAAAAACTTTTACATTTATCCCAATGGATATAATTTTTCAACCACAAATAGAATTGTTAACCTTCCAGTTAAAGAAATTAATTTTCAACTAAAAACAAAACTACTTTTTAATATAATAGTATTTTGAAGATTTCAGGTATGTCAAAACAGTACCTAAATGAAATTTTTTTCAGAGGATTTTACAAAATTTTATGGAACTTTTCTTTTTAAGAATTTCTAAAATCTTTTAAAATTTTTGAAAATAAAACTAATCTCTCAAAATTAATTTTTTAAAACAAACAATCACTTGTAATTTTTTCAGGAATATTAAGGTAGTTTTGTATCATCATGAAACCTTTCAAAATCCACAAAAAGCCTTCAAATTTTACTTTGAAATCCATATAAATCTACATAATGACTTAAGTTTTTTAAACCTTTTTAAAATTTTAATTTTTTGGAATCTTTACAAATTTTAAATTATCATTTAAATTTTTCAAAACTTCTAAATATTTTTTAAAATGATTTAAATATTTGAAAAATCACTCAAAGTCCTTAAAAGCTTTGAAATCTGTTGAAATAAAACTCCATAATCTTTTTCGATCCCTTGAAATTCTAAAAATCACTTGAATTCCGAAGAAATCCCGTAAATATGGCGAAAAACATTAAAATCTCTAAAATTTCTGACATCCTCAGAAATCCTTAGAAACTCCAGAAGTTTATGGAAATTTAATTTAATTTATTTTTATACAGGTTTCTAGAAATTTGCAGTCAATCCCCTGAAATAATTTAAATATAATTGAGATCCTCAACACCTTTTGATATACTTAAAAATTTTCTGAAATCCGACCAAATTCTTTAAAAACCCTTACAATTTTTTAGACAGTTTTGAATTTAAAAAAAGTTAACTTTTTAAATAGTTCCGCTCCCCTCATTTTCACCTCTTCTCCTACTTCCCCTACCCTTATTTCTTCTCACTTCCCCTCCCTTCATTTCACCTTACCTCCCTTATTCCTCCACTTCTTACTTCTCTACTTCTTCACCCCTAATTTTCTCTACTTATCTCCCTTAATTTCTTCTTAGGTCTCCTTATTCCGCTCCCGCACTTCAACCGTCGTTTTTTTCTAACTTACCCAACTCTCAATTTACTTACCTCGTTTCATACCGCTTCTACTAATTCACCTACTGTTATTTCTCGTCACGTCCCTTCTCTTCATTTCACCTTACTTCAATTACTGCTCCACCCCTTATTTCACGTTACTCTTCATCCATCATTTCCCCTATTTCTTCACCCTTCATTCACCCTGCTTCATTTCCTCTCACTTCGCATAGTTCCGCTCTGTTTATTTCCCACCACTTCTTCTTCACCACTTCTCGTCCCTTATTTCTTCACACCTCATTTCACTGCAAGTTCTTTTCACTTCATTTATGACTTCCTTTTACTTCTCACCTTATTTTCCTCTTTTTATTTTCCTTTGCTTAC
Source organism: Druon quercuslanigerum (assembly GCA_010014905.2). Classification (NCBI taxonomy): domain Eukaryota; kingdom Metazoa; phylum Arthropoda; class Insecta; order Hymenoptera; family Cynipidae; genus Druon; species Druon quercuslanigerum. The sequence continues at coordinate 40,707 of JAAAKG020020058.1, read as the reverse complement.
ATTTTTCTTGACCCCCTCATTTCTTCTAAAATCGCATCCCTGCGTTTCGCCTTACTTCGCTTACTTTTCTACTGATCATTTCCCCGATGTCAACCCTTATTTCCCTTATTTTTAATCAATTCTTCTATCGTCAATTCTCCTCACGTTCCCTCCCTTCATTTCACCTTACTTCCCCTACTTATGCAATTCTTATCTACCCTACTTCTCCATTCCTCATTTCTTCCACTTACTTTCCTTAATTTTTTGCCACTTCCCCTACTGTCTTTTCTCGTACTTCAACTATCGCTTCTTCTGCCTTCCCCAACTGCTTTTTTTATCTCCTTTCCCTCGGCTCAGTTACCTCAAGTTTCGCCTCATTTCCCAGAGTTCCGCTTCTCTCACTTCTTCTATTTTCCCTCCCCTTATTTCCTCTTGTTTCCCACCACTTGGCCTACTTCCCCTACCCTCATTTCTTCTCACGTCCGCTTTCTTTATTCCACCTTATTTCAATTTCTTTTCTACCCCTAATTTCCCCTATTTTTCCACCTTTTATTTACCCTAATTATCTTCCTTCATTTCCTCTCACTGTCCATAGTTCAGTTTGCATTATTTCACACCACTTCTCCTACACCACTTCTCCTATTTCCTCTACACTTATTTCTCCTCATGTCCTCTCTCTTTATTTGACCTTACTCCCCTTACTTCTTCACACCTCATTTCACCGCAAGTCCCGTCCCTTCATTGCACCTTACTTCCTTTGCTTTTAGACTTCTCGATGCCTCTACTTCTTGCCTTATTTCTTCCATGTAATTTCACCTTACTTTAATTACTTCTCTACTTCTCATTTCTTCTACTTCTCACATTATTTCCGTCAATTTAATTCAGCTTACTTTCATTCTTTCTTCATTCCTCATTTTTCCCTGAGTCTGCTTTCACCTTACTTCCTTTACTTCTCCACTTCTCATTTCCCCTACTTCTGTCCTTATTTCCTTAATTTCTAAGCACTTCTTCCACTTCTCCTAACATCAATTATTCTTACGTTCCCTCCCTTCATTTCACCTTTATTACTTCTCCTACCCTTATTTTCCCTTCTTCATCCCTCGTTTCTCCTATTTTTCCATTACTCATTTTCCCTACTTAACTCCCTCCATTTCCTCACATCCCATAGTTTCGCTACCCTTTTTTCCTACAACTTCTCCTACTTCCTCCACCCTGATTTCTCCTAACGTCCTCACCCTAAATTTCACCTTACTTCCTTCACTTCTTCAATCCCCATATAACCACAAGTACCCTCCCTTCATTTCACCTTACTTCCTCCACTTCTCCAATGCTCTCGTTTTCTTTACATACGTGTGTTTATTTATTCCCAGTTCCCCTACTTCGTCTTGCTGCATTTTCTACCTTCGCTTCTCCTTCCTTCCCTAACTTCTTCTTTATTCATTTCTCCAGTACGACCGTACAACCCGGTTCATTTCAGGGTTTCCGGTTCTATTTTATTCTTAGATATTTTTTGGCTTTCCCTTATTGACACTTTTTTAAGTATTACAAATGAGTCCGAAGACTGTAGTGTAAACAAAAATTAAAATAAGTAACACAATATCTTTTTTTCTTTATTTTAGAATCAGGGAAAAATGTCGAGTACACAAATATTTCTGTGCTTCCTACTTCTGGTGGTAGTCTACATTGGTATCAAAAGCAGGAGAAGATTGAGGTTACCTCCTGGACCTTGGCAACTTCCTATTCTTGGATACCTCCCGTTTATCGACGAAAAGAACCCTTACTTGACATTAACAACCCTGGCAAAAAAGTATGGGCAAATATATGGAATAAAGATGGGATCGGTTTATGCTGTTATCCTGTCTGATCACCGACTCGTAAGACAGGTCCTGGCGAAGGAAGAATTTGCAGGAAGGGCACCTTTGTATCTTACACATGGAATCATGAAAGGCTATGGTAAGTATTTTCAATTTAAAGATATTAATAAAATTAAAAATATACATTCAACCAGATCCAAGTCCAAGGTATTTACCCGAGTCCTTATTTTATTTTAAAAAAATACTCCTCTGTGCATATATTTATATACATAAGTAGTTTGGTTTATCAACCCACCGCGGAATCTCACGTAAGTGCAGGGTGTCATAAGCGGATGGAGCGACCCAAGAACGACTGCCTTGCGAGCGTCTATTTACTACGTGATGCTATTTTTTGTGACTTTTGGCTCATGCTGGCAATGAGTTTTAAATTTAATAATTTTATTGCAAATGCAACAAGTTTGTTAGAGTTATCTTTTTTTGGTAAAAAATTTCACTATTTTGTTGATACTTGTCCTACTTTACTAAAAATTTGTTCCATTTTTGTTTGAAAATTAAATTTTTTTACCCAAAAATTGAACTATTTCATTTTTTGCAGAAAATGTATCCTTCTTAGTTGAAACTTCAACTCTTTGGTTGTAATTTTGTATTTTTTTAGTAGAAAATTCAAGTCAAAAAATTAACATTCAGATTGAAAATTTAACTATTTGGTTGAATGCTGAACTTTTTTCCTTGAAAATCGTTATTTTCTGACAGATTCATCATTTTAGTTGAAAATTGTACTATTTTGCTAAAAAATGATTTTTCTGGGTGGTCGAAAATTAATTTTATCTATTTAAAATTGAACTATTCCGTTTTAGTTGAAAATTGAAGTATTTGGTATCAAATAAACTTTTTTGTTGAAAATTCAACTGTTTTGTATAAAATTAATGTTTTTGACCTAAAAATTCAATTATTTAGTAGAAAATGGAACGTTGTAGTACAAAATGCTTATTTTTGGTTAAAAATTAATCTATTTTGGTAGTAAATAATACTATTTAATTGCAAATTAAACTATTTTTTTAGGAATTTGTTGTTGTTAACAATTACTTTTTAAATCATTATTAACCCCAGGAAGACCCTTTTAAGATTTCATTCTTTTGTTGAAAATTCAGCTATTTTATTCGAGAAATCTGTTTTGATCAAAAATTCAACTCTTTTGTTAAAAATTCATTCAGGATAAATTCATCAGGCTTCAAAACAATGAAAGTAGTTAAATTCAAAAGAATTAAAATAATTTGAAAAAAAATTTTAATTAAAAAATTTCCATTGATTTTAGTAAAATTGGACTGAATTTAAAGAATTAAAAAAAATGAGAAGAATTTGATAAGATTAATTCAAATTTGAGGTGAATTGAAAATAGCTTTTAAATAAGTTTTGAAAAATTGGACAGAATTCTAAAGAATTTAAAATAATTTAAGATAAAATGATAAGAATTCAGTGTAAATTCTAAATAAATTCATATTAATTCTAAAAATAATTTGAAAATTTCTTCCAATTTTGAAACTTGACAGAATCTCTGAGTTCTCATAAAATCTTCGAAATTATTATTTTTTTAAATCTTTTGAAATAACCTGAAATATTCTAAAACCTTTGATATGTTTTAAAATACCTTGAAATTTTTCAAAGCTTTTAAAAAGTCTTTAGAATTATTGAAAATGTCGTAAAAAATTTCAAATTATTTAAAATTCTTTTAAATTCTTTGCAATATTTTTAGGCTCTTGAAACTGTCTTGAAATCTTTTAAACATAACATAACAGCACAAAGAAAGAGAACAAAATTATGAGAAAATATTGTAAACAAATAATCCGCTATCTTTAATAAGTTCCGAGTTATAGTACATTGAAAAGTCCCCACTTTTTTTGATTTTCAGCGAAAAATCGCTATGTTTCAAAAATCACTGTGTAACTTTTTGCCTAATTATATCACGGGAAAGTAATCCACAGATGAGTGAAAGCAGACTCAATTTGCTGTGATTCCAAAAAAAGAACAATGTTATGGCTCTAATAGCTCATAAGTTGTGACCCCTCAAAGTTGACCATTTTTACTTGTTTTTCGGGGCAAAAAAGTGGAGTTAAGTTTTTTCAAAATAAATCGTGTAAGCTTTATTTGGCGTTAATAATGCCAGAGGATGAAATAGAGTATACAAAAATCTGCGCACATCTAAAAAAAGTCTTTTTTATCAATATGCAAACAATTTTTAATAATAATTGTTCATAACAATATCTTAACCACTTTTGAGTACTTTTTAAGAACTTTTGTGGCAAAAAAGTGCTTGCAATTGATTAAAAATGTGATATTTATTGTTTTATCAATAAACAAATATTTTTTAATAATAATTGTTTATAACAATCTCCTGTCTTAACCACTTTTTTGTACTTTTTTAGTACTTTTATAACAGAAAAGTGATTGTAATTGATTGGAAATGTATAATATGTTCTTTTCATTGATATTGATGTTATAAACAATTATTATAAAAATTATTTGTTAATAAAGCGTTTTCTCAAAAAAAAAAAAACTGTACAACCGAATTATTGTGGAACAAAAGTACCAGATGTCTGGACTATCTTCCCGAAACTTTTTTAATTGCATGGAAAAACATTGGATTTAATTAAAAATACTAAGATCTTTAAAGTCCTTCAAAGCACTTAAAATTATTTAAATATGTTTAAAATACACTAGGATATTTCAAATCCTTTGAAATCCTTTAAAATCTTTTGAAACTTTTTAAATCTCTTAGGAACTCCTTACAGTTTTCACCAAAAATATTACAGTATTTTATGTTTTAAATCCTTTAAAATCTTCTATAATTCCTTACAAATTTTTAGAGCACTTGAAAATTCCGTGAAATTTTACACAAAAAACCTCAAATCTTTCAAGTCCTTTGGAATCTTTAAAAATCCCTTTACACTTTTCAAACTCTTAAAAATTCCTTTTTAATTTTTAAAAATCTCTAAAACACCTTTAAAACATTATATTTCTATAAAGTCCGATTAAATTACTGAAATCGATTGAAAATTCCGTGTAATTATCAAGAATATCATAAAATATTTAAAATCCTTTAAAATCTTGGTAAAGCATTTGCAACTTTTTAAACTTTTTGAAACTATATGTTAAAAGACTCTAAAATATTTTAAATTCTTTTAAATCTTTTAAAACCCATTAACAAAGTTTGAAGCTTTGGAATATTCCATTGCATTTTTAAAAATACCCTAGAATATTAAAAAAATTTTAAAACCCTTTAAAATCCCTTTAAACTTTCTAAACCGCTTAAAAATTTGCTAAAGTTTTTCAAAATACCCTAAACTATTTTAAATCCTTTAAAATCTTCTAAAAATCCTTCAAATTTGTAAAGCTCTTAAAAATTCCGTGGAATATTCAAAAATACTCTAGAATATTTCAAATCCTTTGGAATCTTTAAAAATCCCTGCTAATTTTTAAATTTCTTGTAATAATTTTGTACTTCAACAAACATAAAACTCTTAAAAATTCCGTGAAACTTTAAAAGTAAAATAAATTATTTCAAATCGTTTGATATTTTTTAAAGCATTTTAAAATCATTTAAAACTCTTGATGATTCTTTGCCAATATTTTGAAATCTCTTAAAACTTTTTACGGCTCTTAAAAATACTTTTGAATTTTTTTAAATTCCTTCAAATTTGTAAATTTCTTTGAAATTTCTTCAAATTATTGAAACTAATTGAAAATTCTTTGAAATTTATTTAAGTACCTTAAAATAATTGAAATCCTTTAAAATTTCTTAAAATATCTTGAAATTATCGAAACTTTTGAAAATTCCTTAGAATCTTGTAAAGTATCCCAAAGCATTTGGAATCCATGGATTTTTTTAAAAACACCCTTAATTGTTTCAGATTTTTGAAAAATACTTTGCAGCTTTTTAAAGCTCTTAAAAATTCCTCATAATTATCTTGCAATCCATTTAAACTTATAGCAGCACTTGTAAATTCCCTGAAATTTTTTAAAATACCGTAACATCTTTTAAATAATCTAAAAATTTTCCAATATTTTAAAGACAGTTAAGGTACTCAAATTAAATGAAAATTCCTTGGAATCTTTTAAAATACCCAAAAATATTTTTCAATGTTTTTGAAATGTTACAAAAAATGTTTTTTTAATGTTCTTAAAAAACTACTTTGAATTATTAAACATATCCCAAAATTAAAAAATTTTTAAATCTTTTAAAATAACTTGACATTTTTTAAAGCTCTTATAAATTCCTCATGATTATTTTGCAAACTCTTAAAACTTTTAAAAACTCCTGAAAATTCCTTGGAATTTTTTCAATTACCGTAACTTCTTTTCAATAATCTAAAAAAATTTTTAATTCTTTAAAGTCCAATTAAGTTACTGAAATTAAATGAAAATTACTTAGAATCTTTTAAAATGCTCAAAGATATTTTTAAACGTTTTTGAAATATTACAAAAACCGTTTTATTTTTTAAAAGTTCTTAAAAACTCCTTGAAATTATTGAACATATCCCAAAATATTTTTAATTTTTTGAAAACTTCGTAAATCCCTTGAAACTTTTTAAATTTCTTGTAATAATTTTGTACTTCAACAAACCTAAAACTCTTAAAAATTCCGTGAAACTTTAAAAATACCATAAATTATTTGAAGCCGTTTGAAATTTTTTTAGATCATTTTAAATTATTTAAAACTCTTGAAGATTCTTTGCAAATCTTTTGAAATCTCGTAAAACCTTTTAGAGCTCTTAAAAGTACTTTTGAATTTTTTAAAATTCCCTGAAATTTGTTTATTTCTTGGAAATTTCTTTAAATTATTGAAACCAATATATTTATTAAAATTTATTTAAATACATTTAAATATTTTAAGCCTTTGAAATATCTTAAAGTTCCTTGAAATTCTTAAAAAGTTCTTAAAAATTCCTTAGAATCTGGTAAAATATTCCAAAATATTTCAAATCCATGGATTTTTTAAAAATATTTTGCAGTTTTTTAAAGCTCTAAAAAACTCCTCATAATTATTTTGAAATCTCTTTAAAATTTTAAAAACTCTTTAAAATTCCTTGGTACTTTTTTAAATACCCTAAAATCTTTAAAATAATCTAAAAATTTTCCAAATCTTTAAAGTCCAATTAAGTTGCTGAAATTAAATGAAAATTACTTGGAATCTATATTAAAATACCTTATCTATTAATAAACCTTTTGAAGTCATTTAAAACTCTTGAAGATTCTTTGCAAATCTTTGGAAATCTCTTAAAACTTTTTACTGCTCTTAAAAGTACTTTTGAATTTTAAAAAATTTCCTAAAATTTGTAAATTTCTTTGAAATTTCTTCAAATTATTGAAACCAATTAAAAATTCTTTGAAATATATTTAAATACCTTAAAATATTCGAAATCCTTTTCATATCGATTAAAATATCTTGAAATTCTCGAAACGTTTGGAAAATTCCTTAGAATCTTGTAAAATATCCCAAAATATTTCAAATCTGTGAAATTTTTTTAAATGCCCTGCAATGAAAGATGCTTTATGTAATCAATATCTGTCAAATCCATTTAATATCAAATTATTGAAATCTATGAAAAAATATTTAATTCAATAGTAAATAATTTATTGTTCATTCCTTTTTGTCTACTAAAATAAAATAATATAAAACCAGTATACAAAAAATAATTAACATCAACATATCTGCTTATTTATCTGCTTATTGTCTAGTCCAGAGCATAACATAAAAAAATGAATTCCATAGTGTTGAACCGATGTCTAAATTAATTTATTACTTTTACCAATTTTTTTTCAAAATTACTCACTTTTCCCTGACCAAGAAAATTCCCTTGCCCTGCGTCAGACTCTAATCAGACGGAGCAACCCAAGAATGACTGCCTTCTTTACTCTTCCCGCAGGCCGGGTTCAATGAAATAATAACAAGAATAATAAAACCTATTTCATGCGAAATCTGGTGAAATCTAGAACTGTCAAAAAAGGGTTCCAGTTAATAAAAAAAATTTAAAAAAAAACAATACTTCCAATTTCGCATGCACTTTTTTCTTGAAACTTTCAAGTATCTCTAACAGCAGATGTAATGCGTGAACGTGCAATTATTTTTCGACAATCATAATAAATTTTTCTTCACTCTTGAATCCATCTGAAATTCTGGGACTCGCGAAATTAGCCTCTGCAGCAGAAAAAATTCAATTTCCGTACCTCATTGCCCGAGAGTCAGTAAGAGGTGATTATTTCACGGTAAAATGCGAGGTAAAATGTACCAGATTGCGGGCAATATGCTCTCTAAAGTCTACTTTACTTGCACCTCGTTTCGAAAGCTCTTATATTCTCCTCCAATGCAGTTTATCACTCTCTCTCTCTCTCTCCTCTCTCTCCCCCCTCTTTCTCCTCTCTCTCACACTCACTATTTTGCACTCACTATCACACTCACTATTTTACACTCTCTATCTCACTCTCTCACTCAGTCACCCTCCTCCCCTGGAAATGCACCTGCATATCTCTACTACCTTCAATACACACATATATACACACAAACATATATATATATATATTTGTGTTTATATATTCGTTTATACACGTATTGAAGAGTTAGTTAGCGTACCGTGGATGTACCGCATCGGGCGTTGTTTACGATGAGGCGACGAGTCAACGGCCCCGTGATTTCTCCATTCATTTCTTTCGCACTCGGTATCTCCGGCGATCTTTCGCGCGAGCACAAGAAGCGCAAGAAGATGAATTCGCAGCCGATAATCGGGTTACTTTTTAACGCCAAGCGGACGCCGTTCGTCGATAGGAAAGAAATCGAATCGAGCCGAGCGGTGTGGCGTGGCGTCGACACCTGCAACTTTAGAGGTTGCAGGCACCCGAAAGAGAATGCCGGATATTTTACACCGGATCTTCACTATTTCAATGAAATCTAGGACAAATCGGTTCATAAAAATCCATATTGGGCCATTGACGAAGTGAAAACCAGAACAAAGTACACTTCTTACGATTGAAAGAAAATTATAAACTCAAACTGTTTCTTTCTAGAAAAAGAAGTATCCTAAGAATGGTGGAGGGGGGGGGGGAGAAATTGTCAATTTACTTTAGTAATTTAATGGTACGTCAAAGGGTTTAAAATAGTTTAGGGTACATTTCAAGGGCAAAATATTTTAGGGTATTATAAAAAAGAGTACGAGGAATTTTCAAGAGCTTTCAAAAGTTTCAAGAGATTTTAAAATATTATAAATTATGAGAAAAAATCTTATTTATTTTTAAAAAATCCAATAAATTTTCAAAATCTTTGAAAATTTGTTAGTGTCTTCAATAAATGTAAAGAATTTAAAATATTTTAGGGCAGTATAAAAACGATTACAAGAAAATTTCAAGAGCTTTTAAAAGTTTTAGTAGATTTTAAAATATTTTTAATGATGAGAAATGCTTAATGTATTTTCAAAACTTCCAAGAAATTTTCAAAATCTTTTAAAAAATTCAAAGGGGTTTTTCAAGAGCTTTGAAAATTTCAGGAGATTTTGTGTAAATCCGAGGAATTTTTAAAAAAATTTAATTTTATAATTTTAAAAAAAATTTTAATTCAATCATTTAATTTAAAAAATTTTAATTTTGAAGGATACGAAAATATTTATGAAATTTTAATTATTTTAAGATATTTTAAAAAATTCCAATGAACTTTCAAAATCTTTAAAAATTTGTTAGTCTCTTCAAAAAATTTAAAGATTTCAAAATGTTTTAGGGTCGTATAACAAAGATTACAATAAATTTTTAAGAGCTTTCAAAAGTTTTAGCAGCATTAAAAAAATTTCAAAGGATTTCTACTATTTTATAAAATTTTGTATAATTCCGAGGAATTTTCAAAAAATTCAAAATTTCATAGGATTTCTTCAAAAGATTTGAAGAATTCAAAATGTTTTAGGGTATTATAAAAAAGATTACAAAGAATTTTTCAAGATCTTTCAAAAGTTTCAATAGATTTTAAATAATTTTAAAGGATTTGTAATATTTAAAAAAATGTTGTTTAATTCTGAGGAAATTCTAAATTTTTTTAAACATTTCAAAGGATTCAAAAATATTTTATTTACTTTAAAAATCTTTAAAAATTTGTTAGTGTCTTTAAAATATATAAAGAATTTAAATTAGTTTAGGGTATTATAAAAAAGATTACAAAAAATTTTCAAGAGCTTTAAAAAGTTTCAAGACATTTTAAAATATTTTAAATTATGACAAATACTTTGGTCTATTTTCAAAACTTCCAAGAAATTTGTTTTGAATGTATTCGAAAGGATTGAAATATCCTAGGGTATTTTTAAAAATTCTATAGAATTTTCAAGAGCTTTGAAATTTTCAAGGGATTTTAAATAATTTCAAAGAATGTTTACTATTTCTGGAAATTTTGTATAATTTCAAAGAATTTTCAAAAAATTTAAACATTTCAAAGGATTTATAAATATTTATAAAATTTTAATTATTTTAAGACATTTTAAAAGATTCCAATGAACTTATAAAATTTAAAAAAATTGTTTAGTGTCTTCAAAAAACTTCCAGGAAATGTTCAAGATCTTTAAAAAAATTGAAGGGATTTGAATGTATTCAAAGGTTTTGAAATAGCCTAGTGTATTTGTAAAAATTTTATAGAATTGTCAAGAGCTTTGCAAATTTCAAGGGATTTTAAATAATTTCAAGGGATTTGTACTATTTCCGGAAATTTTTTATAATTTCGAGGAATTTTCAAAAAATTTCAAAATTTCAAAGGATTCAAAAATATTTATAAAATTTTAATTATTTTAAGATGTTTGAAAAAATTCCAATAAACTGTCAAAATCTTTGAAAATGTGTTAGTGTCTTAAAAAGATTTAAAGAATTCAAAACATTTTAGAGCATTATAAAAAAGATTACAAGAAATTTTCAAGATCTTTCAAAAGTTTCAAAAGATTTTGAAATATTTTAAATTATGAGAAATACTTTAGTGTATTTTTAAAACTTCTAGGAAATTTTCAAGATCGTTAAAGAGCTTTTATAAATTTCAAGGGATTTAAATAATTTCAAGGGATTTGTACTATTTCAAAAAATTTTGTATGATTCCGAGGAATTTTCAAAAACTTTCAAAATTTCAAATGATTCCAAAATATTGATGACATTTTAATTATTTTAAGATATTTTAAAAAAAAGTTAGTTAGCGTCTTCAAAAGATTTAAAGAATTTAAAATATTTTAGAGCATTATAAAAAAGATTACAAGAAATTTTCAAGAGCTTTCAAAAGTTTCAACAGATCTTAAAATATTATAAATTATGACAAATCTTTAATTTATTTTCAAAAAATGCAAGAAATTTTCAAGATCTTTAAAAAGTTTGAAGGGGTTTTAAATTTATTTAAAGGATTTAAAATATCCTAGGGTATTTTTAAAAATTCAATAGAATTATTAAGAGCTTTAAAAATTTCAAGGGATTTTAAATCATTTCAAAGAATTTGTATTATTTCATGAAATTTTGTATAACTCCGAGGAATTTTCAGAAAATTTCAAAATTTCAAAATATCAAAGGATTCAAAAATATTTAATATCTTTAAAAACATTTAATTATTTTAAGATATTTAAAAAAATCTAATGAATTTTCGAAATCTTAAAAAATTTTTTTGTGTCTTCAAAAAATTTAAAGATTTCAAAATGTTTTAAAGTAGTATAAAAAAGATTACAAAAAATTTTCTAGAGCTTTCAAAAGTTTCAAGAGATTCTAAAATATTTCAAATGATGAGAAATACTTTAATGTATTTTCAAAACTTCCAAGAAAGTTTCAAAATCTTTTAAAAAAATGAAAGGGGTTTAAATGTATTCAAAGGATTTGAAATATTCCAGGATTTTTTTGAAAATTCTATAGAATTTTCAAGAGCTTTGACAATTGCAAAGGATTCAAAATAATTTCAAAGAATTTTACTGTTTAAGAAAATTTGGTATAATTTTAAGAAATTTTCAAAAACTTTAAAGGATTAAAAAATATTTATGAAATTTTAATTATTTTAAGATATTTTAAAAGATTACAATGAATTTTCAAAATCTTGAAAAATTTTTTTAGTGTTTTCAAAACGTTTAAAGATGTCAAAATGTTTTAGGGCATTATAAAAAAGATTACAAGAAATTTTTAAGTGCTTTTAAAAGTTTCAAGAGATTTTAAAATATTTTAAATGATGAGAAATACTTTAATGTAGTTTCAAAACATCCAAGAAATTTTCAAGTTCTTTGAAAAAATTGAAAGGGTTTTGAATGTATTCAAAGAATTTTGAATATCCTAGGGTATTTTTTAAAATTTTATAGAATTTTCAAGAGCTTTGAAAATTCCAAAGGATTCAAAATAATTTCAAAGAATTCTACTATTTGAGCAAATTTTGTATAATTTCAAGAAATATTAAAAAATTTTAAAGAATTCAAAAATATTTATGAAATTTTAATTATTTTAAGATAGTTTAAAATATAGCAATGAACTTTCGACATCTTTAAAAAAATTTTATTGTCTTTAAAAGACTTAAAGATGATGAGAAATACTTTAGTGCACTTTCAAAACTTCTAGGAAATCTTCAAGATCTTTAAAAAAGTTGAATGGGTTTTTAATGTATTTATAGGATTTTAAATATTCTAGGGTACTTTACGGAAATTTTGTATTTTACGATATTTCAAAATATTACAATGAAATTTTAAAATCTTTAAAAATTTGTTAGTGTCTTCAAAAAATTTAAAGAATTCAAAATATTTGAGGGCCTAATAAAAAAGATTACAAGAAATTTTCAAGAGCTTTCAAAATTTTCCAGAGTTTTAAAAAAAAAATTTAAATTATCAGAGATACTTTAATGTATTTTGAAAAAATCCAAGAAATTTTCAAAATCTTTAAAAAATTTACGATTGAAAGAACATTATAAACTCAAACTGTTTTTTATCTAGAAAAAAGAAGTATCCTAAGAATGGGTGGGGGGGGGGGGTAAAGACATTGCCAATTTACTTTAGTAATTTAATAGTGCGTCAAAGGGTTTGAAATATTTCAGGGTAAATTTCAAGGGTTTTCAAACAAGTTTTAAGGATTTGTAATACTTCAATAAGTTGTATTTAATTCGGAGGAGCTTAAAAAAACAAATTTAATTTCAAAGGATTAAAAAATATTTTCAAGGATTTTAATTATTTTAGCATATTTTTAAAGATTCCAATGAATTGTCAAAATCTTTAAAAATTTGTTAGTGTCTTCAAAAGATTCGAAAGATTTCCAAATATCTTAGGTTATTCTAAAAAAGATTACAAGAATTTTTCAAGATCTTTCAAAAGTTTCAAGAGGTTTTCAAATATTTTAAATTATGAGAAATAATCTAGTTTATTTTCAAAACTTCCAACAAATTTTCAAGATCTTTAAAAAATGTAAAGAGGTTTTGAATGCATTCGAAAGATTTGAAATATCCTAGGGTATTTTTAAAAATTCTATAGACTTTTCAAAAATTTCGAAGGATTTAAAAATATTTATAAACTTTTAATTATTTTAAGATATTGCAAAATGATTGCAATGAACTTATAAAATGTTAAAAAATTGTTTAGTGTCTTCAAAAAATTTAAAGAATACAAAATATTTTAGGCTATTATAAAAAATATTACAAGAAATTTGCAAGAGATTTAAAAATATTTCAAATGATGATAAATACTTTAGTGTATTTGCAAAACTTCCAAGGAAATTTCAACATCTCTAAAAAAATTTTAAGGGGTCCTAAGTGTATTCAAAGGATTTTAAATAACCTAGGGTATGTTTAAAAATTCTATAGAATTTTCAAAAATTTTCAAAATTTTAAAGGATTCAATAATATTTATAAACTTTTCATTATTTTAAGATATTTTAAAAGATTAAAATGAACGTTAAAAGTCTTTAAAAATACGTTAGTGTCTTCAAAAGATTTGTAGAGTTAAAAATATTTTAGGGTATTATAAAAAATATTACAAGAAATTTTCAAGAGCTTTCAGAATTTTCAAGAGATTTTAAAATATTTTAAATGATGCGAAATACTTTAGTGTATTTTCAAAACTTCCAAGAAATTTTTAAAATCTTTAAAAAATTTGAAAGGAGTTTTGAATGTATTCAAAGGATATCAAATATCCTAGGGTAATTTTGAAACTTATGTAGATTTTTCAAAAGCTTTGAAAATTTCAAGGGACTTCAAATAATTTCAAAGAATTTGTAATATTTAAAAAAATGTTGTATAATTCCGAGGAATTTTCAAAAAATATCGAAATTTCAAAGGATTTAAAAATACTTAATATCCTTAAAAACATTTAATTATTTTATTATATTTTAAAAGATTTCAATTAATTTTTAAAATCTTTAAAAATTTGTTAGTGTCTTCAAAGGATTTATAGAATTCAAAATATTTTAGGGTATTCGAAAAAAGATTACAATAAACTTTCAAGAGCTTTTAGAAGTTTCAGGAAATTCTAAAATATTTTAAATAATGTGCTTTAGTGTATTTTTAAAACATTCAAGAAATTTTCAAGATCTTTAAAAAATTTGAAGGGGTTTTCAATGTATTTAAAGGATTTGAAATATCATTGGGTACTTTTAAAAATTCTATAGAATTTTCAAGAGCTTTGAAAATATCAAGGGATTTTAAATATTTTCAATGGATTTTTACTATTTTAAAAAATGTTGTATAATTCCAAGGAATTTAAAAAAATTTCAAAATTTCAATATTTAAAAGGATTTAAGAATATTGAATATTTTTAAAAACATTAAATTATTTTAGGATATTTTAAAAGGTTTTAATAAATTTTCAAAATCTTTAAAAATTTGTTAGTGTCTTCAAAAGATTTTATGAATTCAAAATATTCTAGGGCATTATAAAAAATATTGCAAGAAATTTTCAGGAGCTTTCAAAAGTTTCAAGAGATTTTAAAATGTTTTAAATGATGAGAATTACTTTAGTGTCTTTTTAAAACTTCCAAGAAATTTTCAAGATTTAAAAAAAATTGAAATGAAAAATTGTATTCAAAGGATTGGAAATATCCTAGGTTTTTTTTTCAAAAATTCTATAGAATTTTCAAGAGCTTTGACAACTTCAGGACATTTTGTACAATTCCGAGGAATTTTCAAAATTTTTCAAAATTTCGAAGGATACGAAAATATTGATGAAATTTTGATAATTTTAAGATACATATTTTAAAAAATTCCACTGAACTTTCAACTTTATTGTATTTTGAAAACTTCCAAGAAATGTTTAACATCTTTAAAAAAATTCAAGGCGTTTTGAATGTATTCAAAGGATTTGAAATATCCTAGGGTATTTTTAAAAATTCTATAGAATTTTCAAGAGCCTTGAAAATTTCAAGGGATTTAAAATATTTTCAAAGGCTTTGTACTCTTTCATGAAATTTTCTATAATTTCGAAGAATTTTCAAAACTTTTGAAGGACTCAAAAATATTTATAAAATTTTAATTATTTTAAGATATTTTAAAAGATTCGAATGAATTTTTAAAATCTTCAAAAATTTTGTAATGTCTTCAAAAGATTTAAAGAATTCAAAATGTTTTAAGGCATTATAAAAAAGATTACAAGAAATTTTCAAGAGCCTTCAAAAGTTTCAAGATATTTAAAAATATTTTAAATTATGAGAAATACTTTGGTCTATTTTCAAAACTTCCAAGAAATTTTCTACATCTTAAAAAAAAATTCAAGGCGTTTTGAATGTATTCAAAGGATTTAAAATATACTAGGGTATTTTTAAAAATTCTATAGAATTGTCGAGAGAGAGATTATTTTAAAATATTTAAAAATATTCCAATGAAGTTTTAAAATCGTTTAAATTTAGGGTATTATAAAAAATATTACAAGAAATTTTCAAGAGCTTTCAAAAGTTTCAAAAGATTTTAAAATATTTTAAATGATGAGAAATACTTTAATGTATTTTCAAAACTTCCAAGAAATTTTCAAGATTTTTAAAAATTTGAAGGGGTTTTTGACGTATTCCAAGGATTTAGAATATCCTAGCACACCTTTAAAAATTCTATAGAATTTTTAAAAAATTTCAAAATTTCAAAGGGCTAAAAAATATTGATAAACATTCAATTATTTTAAGATATTTTAAAAGATTAGAATGAATTTTCAAAATCTTGAAAAATTTTTTTAGTGTTTTCAAAACGTTTAAAGATGTCAAAATGTTTTAGGGCATTATAAGAAAGATTATAAGAAATTTTCAAGAGCTTTCAAAAGTTTCAATAGATTTTAAAATATATAAAATGATGCGAAATACTTTACTGTATGTTCGAAACTTTCAAGAAAATTTCAAGATTTATAAAAATTTGAAGGGATTTTGGACGTATTCCAAGAATTTAAAATATCCTAGGATACTTTTAAAAATTGTATAGAATTTTCAAAAAAATTTAAATTTTTAACTGATTCAATAATATTCATAAAATTCTAATTATGTTCAGATATTTTCAAAGATTACAATGAATTTTGAAAATCTTCAAAAATTTGTTAGTGTCTTCAAAAAATTTAAAGAATTCAAAATATTTTGGGGTAGTATAAAAAAGAGTACAAGAAATTTTCGAGAGCTTTCAAGGTTTTAAGAGATTTTTAAATATTTCAAAGGATTTGTACTATTTAAGGAAATTTTGTATAATTCCGAGGAATTTTCAAAAATGGTCAAAATCTTAAAGGATTCAAAAATATTTAAAAATTTTTTTATTATTTTAAGATATTTTCAAAGATTCCAATGAACTTTTCAATTCTTTGCAAATTTGATAGTGTCTTCAAAAGATTTAAAGAATTCAAAATGTTTTAGGGCATTAAAAATATTAACAAGAAATTTTCAAGAGCTTTCAGAAGTATCAAGAGATTTTAAAATATTTCATATGATGAGAAATACTTTAATGTATTTTTAAAACATCTAAAAAATTTTCAAGATCTTTAAAAAACTTGAAGGGATTTTGAATGTATTCAAAGGATTTGAAATATTCTAGGGTATTTTTCAAAATTCTATGAAATTTTTAAGAGTTTGAAAATTTAAAAGCATTTTAAATAATTTTAAAGGATTTGTACTCTTTCAGGAAATTTTGTATAATTCCAAGGAATTTTCCAAAAGTTTTCAAAATTTCAAATGATTCAAAAATATATCTGAAATTTTAATTATTTTAAGATATTTTCAAATATTTCAATGAATTTGTAAAATCCTTAAAAATTTGCAAGTATCATTAACAGATTAAAAATTTTCAAAATATTTTATGGTTTTATAAAAAATATTACAATAAATTTTTAAGATCTTTTAAAAGTTTCAAGGGATTTTTAAATATTTCAAATGATAAGAAATACTTTAATGTGTTTTCAAAACATCCAAGAAATTGCCAAGATCTTTAAAAAAATTAAAGGGGTTTTAAATGTATTCAAAGGATTTGAAATATCTTAGGGTATTTTTAAAAATTTTATCGAATTTTCAAGAGCTTTAAAAATTTCAAAGGATTTAAAAATGTTGATAAAATTTTAATTATTTTAAGATATTTTAAAAGATTCCAATAAACTTTCAAAATATTTAAAAATTGGATAGTGTCTTCACAAGATTTAAAGAATTCAAAATATTTTAGGGTATTATAAAAAATATTACAAGAAATTTTCAAGATCTTTTAAAAGTTTCAAGAGTTTTTAAAGTATTTTAAATGATGAGAAATACCTTAATGTATTTTAAATGATGAGAAATACTTTAATATATTTTCAAAAAATTCAAGATATTTTCAAGATCTTTAAAGATCTTTGAAAATTTCAAGGGATTTAAAATAATTTCAAAGGATTGGTAGTATTTCAAAAAAAATTTTTATAATTCCGAGAAATTTTCAAAAACTTTCAAAATTTTAAAGGATTCCAAAATATTTATGAAATTTTAATTATTTTAAGATATATAAAAAGATTCCAATAAACTTTCAAAATATTTAAAAATTGGTTAGTGTCTTCACAAGATTTAAAGAATTCAAAATATTTTAGGGTATTATAAAAAATATTACAAGAAATTTTCAAGATCTTTTAAAAGTTTCAAGAGTTTTTAAAGTATTTTAAATGATGAGAAATACCTTAATGTATTTTAAATGATGAGAAATACTTTAATATATTTTCAAAAAATCCAAGATATTTTCAAGATCTTTAAAGATCTTTAAAAATTTCAAGGGATTTGAAATAATTTCAAAGGATTGGTAGTATTTCAAAAAAATTTTTTATAATTCCGAGAAATTTTCAAAAACTTTCAAAATTTTAAAGGATTCCAAAATGTTTATGAAGTTTTAATTCTTTTAAGATACATAAAAAAATTCCAATGAACTTTTAAAATCTTTAAAAATTGGTTAGTATCTTCAAGAGATTCAAAGGATTAAAAATGTTTTAGGGTATTATAAGAAAGATTACAAGAAATCTTCAAGAGCCTTCAAAAGATTAAAAAGATTTTAAAATATTTTAAATTATGAGAAATTGAAGGGATTTGAATGTATTCAAAGGTTTTGAAATGGCCTAGGGTCTTTGTAAAAATTCTATAGAATTGTCAAGAGCTTTGAAAATTTCAAGGGATTTTAAATAGTTTCAAAGGATTTGTACCATTTCCGGAAATTTTGTATAATTTCGAGGAATTTTCACAATTTTCAAAATCTTAAAGGATTCAAAAATATTTATAAAACTTTAATTATTTTCAGATTTTTTTAAAGATTCCAATGAATTTTTAAAATCTTAAAAAATTTGTAATATTTGCAAAGGTTTGAAAGATTTCCAAACATTTTAGGCTATTCTAAAAAGTATTCAAAGGTATTTCAAAAAGCTTTACAAATTTTCAAGACATTCACAAAGATTGCAAAAATTTTCAAATGGTTTAAGATATTTTTAAAAATTATACAGAATTTCCAAAAAGTCTATAAATTTGTGAGAGTCTTTAATAGATTTGAAAGGTATAAAAATATTTTTGGGTATTTTAAAAGTGTTACGATATTTTCAAAACCTCGAAGTAATTTTCAAAAGTTTTAAGACGTTTCAGGATATTTAAAAAAAATATCAAGAAATTTTAAAGCGCTTTAAAAATTTTGTAACGGATTTTGAAATTTTTTAAAGAATTTTATATAACCTATGATATTTTAGGTATATTTCAATAATTTGAAGTGATTCTGAAGGAAAACTTCAAAAAGTTTCATGGGATTTTAAAGGATTTTAAAATATTTAAAATATTTTCAATATTTTAAAAAATTCCACGGAATTTTTAAAAGTTTAAAAATTTGTCAAAGGTATTTAGAAAAATTTAAAATGTTTTCAATATTTAAAAAAATTCCACGGAATTTTTAAAAGTTTTAAGATTTGTTGAGGGTATTTAAAAAAATGTTCAAGTTTTTAAATACTTTTGTGTATTTTAAATATTCCAAAAATTTTTTTATCGATTTAGTAATTCATTGTATTTTTAATAGCTTTAAAAGTTCAACGGTATTTCCAAAGATTTCAAAATATTTTGAACATTTAAGAGGATTTTAAAATATTTCAAGGAAGTTTTAATGGGCTTAATAATTATTAGTCATTTCAATGTATTTGAAATATTTTAGGGAATTTAAAAGATTCCACAGTACCTTCAAAAGATTTTTAAATTGTCAAGGAATTTTCAAGGATTTTAATAAGTTTAATGGATAAAGTTTTCATATTTTTTAATATTTTAATTGATTTCAAAGACCCTAGAATTTTTCTAAATTTATTTTGATAATTTCGCAGTATCTATTTAATTTTTTCCTATTTTTTACACTTCTATTGTAAAAAATAGCATTTAAACCTGTATCGGTATATTAAAGTCTAGAATAAACGACAACAAATAATTCAGCAGTTGCATTTTCAACCAAGTATTTAAATTATTAAACCAAAGAAGAGTCAAGAAAGATTAATTTTCAAACAAATAGTTTAATTTTCAAGTGAAAAAGATAAATTTTCAATCTGAAATGGAATAGTTATATTTTTCTTTTATTAAATTACTTTATAAAAAACCGAATTTTTTAACCAAATCAGAAGAATTGTTAACAAAATAATTTAATCTTAACCAAATAGAGGAATTTTAAATAAAAAATATTAATTATGTACCTAAACTGACGACTTTTTGACCAATTAAGTGATTAAATGTATTAAATAAATTATTGACAGATGTTTTTTGTTTAATCTTCAAAAATAAATATTTTTTGAATATTGATTTTTATTTCTAAGTTGTGAAAAAAATTCTTTCAAGCTCATTGGGATCCGAACCCAGATCTTTCAGATTGCCGGTCTAATACTACCGCTACCGAAAATGGGATTAATTTTGTTGTACTTAAAAATATATAATTTTCTTGTTCAACAAAATAATCTTACAAGTATAAGAAATTACGTCGGAATTCAACTTTTTTAGCAACTAATATTTAAAAAAATATATTTTATAGTAAAAATTAAAGTAAAAATTTATTCACATAATTCAAAGTTGATTCAAGAATATAAACGATTTTTTAATTCGATATAAATCTATGGACCTATAATATTAATACATTGTATTAAAAAATAAGAAAAATTTGTTTTTTATAGTTAAAGTTTTTTAATTATAGAAAAATCGATTGGCATATAATATTAATTTATTTAATTGAAAATTACGGAATTCAATAAAAATAAAAATTTGATAATTTATTATTTAATTTTTATTTAACTTAATTTAATAATTTATTTAATTTATTCAATTTAAATAATCTTTCGTTAACAGAAAAACCTTTTTCAATAACATAATTCAAATTTCTTGCAAGAGTATCAAAGGCTTCTCGATTCAAAACATTTTTATTTATATATTTGTATCATTTTACTTTTAATTCCTTTATGAGGAAGAAAATATATTTGTTAATTGATCGTGATAACAGAGCAAACTGCTGATTATCAAATGAGCATCAGAAAATTGTAAATACAAACAAAGCGGAAAAACACTCAAGATCGAATTCACAGCTAGTTTGGTTTCAAAATATATCTCTTTTGGTAGGAATGTGATATTTTTATGTCGAAATACATTAAAAAATAAAATGTCAACTATTACATTTCTGTTAAAAACTTAACTTTGTATCCTGAAAATTCAACCAGTTGATTCAAAGTTCAACTAATTTTTTGGCAATTTAATTCTTTTCTTGAAGATTCGTTGAAAATTCACTAGCTTCTTAAAAATGTTTTTCTTTGTTGTTGTTATAATATGTTGAGAATTCATATTTTTGCTGAAAATTTTAATTTTTAGGTTGAAACTCAAACTCTCTTCTAAAAAATTCGTCTTGGTAGAAAATAAATCTTGTGGTTTAAAAATTTGTCTTTTTTATTTTTGAAATTTCTTTTTTGATAAGAATATCATAATTTTTGTTGCAATATAAATTATTACATTTTTTTTGAGAAATAATCTTTGAATGTTCAAAATTTAGCAGCTTGGTTGAAACTCCAACTAGTTTGTTGAAAATTAAATTATATTGTTAAACAATCATCTCTGGTTGAAAATTTAACTATTTACTTTAATTACTTACTTAAATTTTAATCAATTTGTTAAACATTCAATTATTTTATTACAGATTTATTACTTTTCCTAAAAAATTACCGATTTTTTTTTATTTAAAAATATATCAATTATTACATTTTTGTTTTGTTAATTCTCTTTTAAAAAATTTGTCGATTTAGTATAAAAGTAATATTCTTGTTTAAAAGTTTTTCTTTTTGTTTTTGAAATTTCTTTTTTGGTCAGAATATTATATTTCTTGGTTGAAATATTTACTATTGCATTTTTTAATGAGAATTTATCTTTGTATTTTGAAAATTCAAATTTTAACCAGTTTTTTAAATATTTACTTATTTTATTACAGATTCATTACTTTTTTTAAAAAATAACTATTTTTTTCTAATTCAAAATGTATCGAACATTGCATTTTTTGTTGAGAAATAATCTTTAAAAATTCAACAGCTTAGTTGAAACTCCAACTAGTTTGTTGAAAATTCAATTATATTGGTAAAAAATCATCTCTGCGTGAAAATTTAACTATTTTCATAAAAATTAGTTTTTTTTGGGACATATCAACTATTACTTTTTTGTACAGAATTTATCTTTGTCTTTTTAATATTAAATCGTTTGATTCGAGTTTTAACTATTTTATTGAAAATTTAATTATTTTCTTGAAGTTTCGTCTCTTTGGTTGAAAATTTAACTATTTTTTAAAAATGGATTTTTTTATTATTGAAATATTACATTTTTTTGTCAATTCATCTTTTTAGCTGAAAATTTCAGGCTCCAACTTAAACACTCTTTTAAAACATTCGTTGATTTAGTAGAAAAATAATCTTCTTCTTTTAAAGTTTTTCTTTTTGTTTTTGAAATTTCTTTTTTGGTCAGAATATCATATTTCTTAGTTGAAATATCAACTATTACATTTTTAAATGAGAATTTATCTTCGTATTTTGAAAATTCAACCTCTTGATTAAATTTTGACCAGTTTGTTGAAAATTTAATTATTTTCTTACAGATTTATTACTTTTGTCAAAAAATTAACGATTTTTTTAAATTAAAAATATAATAATTATTACACAGCTTGCTTATTACAGCTTGGTTGAAACTCTAACTAGTTTGTTGAAAATTCAATTATATTGGTAAAAAATCATCTCTCCGTGAAAATTTAACTATTTTCATAAAAATTAGTTTTTTTTGGGACATATCAACTATTACTTTTAAGTTCAGAATTTATCTTTGTCTTTTTAATATTAAATCGTTTGATTCGAGTTTTGAATATTTTATTGAAAATTTAATTATTTTGTTGAAGTTTCGTCTCTTTGGTTGAAAATTTAACTATTTTTTAAAAATGCATTTTTTATTATTGAAATATTACATTTTTTTTGTCAATTCATCTTTTTAGCTAAAAATTGAACATTTCAGGCTAACACTTAAACACTCATTTAAAACATTTGTTGATTTAGTAAAAAAAAAATCTTCTTTTAAAGTTTTTCTTTTTTTGTCAGAATATCAAATTTCTTGGTTGAAATATCAACTATTGCATTTTTAATGAGAATTTATCTTCGTATTTTGAAAATTCAACCTCTTGATTAAATTTTAACCAGTTTGTTCAACATTTAATTATTTTATTACAGATTCATTACTTTTGTTAAAAAATTAATGATTTTTTTCTATTTAAAAATAGGTCAATTATTACATTTTTTGTTGAGAAATAATCTTTGAATATTCAAAAATCAACAGCTTGGTTAAAACTTTAACTAGTTTGTTAAAAAGTAAATAATGTTGTTGAACAATCATCTCTGCGTGAAAATTTAATTATTTTCTTAAAAATTAGTTTGTTTTTGGTGAAATATCAGCTATTACTTTTTTGTTCAGAATTTATCTTTGTGTTTTGAATATTAAATCGTTTGATTCGAATTTTAACTTGTTTAATGAAAATTTAATTATTTCGTTGAAGTTTCATCTCTTTTGTTGAAAATTTAACTATATTTTAAAATTGAATTTTTTTATCATTGAAATATTCAATTTCTTGTAAATTCATCTTTTTAGCTGTAAATTTAAAATTTCAGGCTGAAACTTAAACTCTCTTTTAAAAAATTCATCGATTTAGTATAAAAGTAATCTTCTTGTTTAAAAGTTTTTCTTTTTGTTTTCGAAATTTCTTTTTTGGTCAGAATATCATATTTCTTGGTTGAAATGTCAACTATTTTAACATCTTTTAATAAGAATTTATTTTTGTATTTGGAAAATTCAAGCTCTTGATTAATTTTTAACCAGTTGGTTGAACATTAATTTTATTTTATTACAGATTCATTACTTTCACTAAAAAATTACGGATTTTTTTTCTATTTGAAAATGTATAGAATATTACAGTTTTTGTTGAAATCTTTTTGCTGAAAATACAGCTTTTTGGTTTGAAACTTCAACTCTCGTCTGAAAAATTTGTCTCTTGGATAGGAATGTCTTATTTTTTAGTTGAAATAATTATAAAAATTATTTACGAGTATTTATTTTCCTTTGTTAAAGATTAAACCGCTTGGTTAGAATTTCAACTGGTTTGTTGAAAATTTAAGTATTTTTTTATGTCTTTTGTTGAAAAATTAACTGTTTGTTAAAAATTAAAATGTTTGGGTTGAAACTCCAATTATCTTCTGTAAAATTCGACTTTTTTTGAAGGAAATTAATCTTCGTGGATAAATAATGCATTTTTGCTGAAAATTTATATTTTGTTTTTGAAAATTTAACTAATTTTTGAAGAAGTCGTTTGTTGTTGTTGTTGAGAGTTAACTATTACTGAAACTTTAACTATTACATTTTTGCCAGAAAATTGATATTTATAATTTGAAAATTGATATCCTTTAGTTGAAAATTTGTTTTGTTTAAAAATGAAAATTCTCGGGTGAAAATTAATTGGTTTTGATGACAAATACATTTTAGTTAAAAATTTAACAATTTTGGTGGAAAATTTAACTATTTTGTAAAAAATTAAATTATTTTTCGAAAATGAAATTATATGGTAGAAAATTAACTTTTTTGTTAAAGAATAATTGTTTTCTTGTTGAAATATCGATTTTTTTGTAGATAATTCGTATTCTTAGCTTCAAAATTTATCTCTTTGGTTCAAAACTTAACTATTTCGTTGAACAGTGGCTTTTTTGGTTCAAAATTTATGTTTTTAATTAAAAATTTATATTTTTTAGATGAAAATTCATATATTTTGTTAAAAATTCGTATTTTGGATAAAAGAATAATCTTATTGGTTAAATTTGCAATTACTTGGGTAAAAATTAAATTTTTTTTTTGTTCAGGATACAAAATTTAGTTGAAAATTTAACTTTTTAGAGAGATAATTTAATTATTTTTTAAAATTCAAACTATTTATAAAAAACTTAACCGTTTGACAGTAATTAAATTTTTTATTGTTTGAAAAATGAAATTTTTTAGTTAAAAATTTCACTTTTTTGTAGATTCATCGTCTTTTTGGTTTAAAAAATTATCTATTCAATTGAAAATTTAGCTATTTTGTTAATAAGTGGTTTTTGACTTTAAAAATTGATGTTTTTAATTAAAAATTGATATTTTCTAGTGGAAAATTCGTGTATTTTGTTCGAAATGCGTATTTTGACAAAAGAATGATTTTCTTGGTTAAAAATGCAATTGCTTTCGGGAAAACTAATTTTTCTGGTTGAGAATTTAACTTTTTATTTAAAAATTAAACTATATGGGTAGACAATTTTCCTAATTTGTAAAAATTAATCTGCTTATATAAAAACCAAACTATTTGATAGAAAATAATCTTTTTGTCGAAAAATCATGTTTTTGAATTGGAAATTTAACTTTTTTGTAGATAATTCATATATTTTATTGAAAATTAATATCTTTTGTAGATCATTAATCTTTTTGTTAAATTTATGGTTTTCTTTGATAATTTAACTATTTCTATAAAAATTAATCTTTTTAGTTAAACATTTAACTATTTTCTTATACGTTAATCTTTTTAGTTACAAATTTAACTATTTTCTTATAAATTAATCTTTTTTGTTGAAAATTCAACTATTCGATTGAAAGTTGAACTACTTTGTTATAAATTAATCTTTTGTAATATTCACCTCTTTTGTTAATAATTCAACTATTTTCTTGAAAATTATTTTTGCTTCTAAATTGCGTTTTTTATACTTCTTTCTTAGCTAAAAATTCAATTTTTTTAAATTCAACCAATTCGTCTTCTTTGTTGAGGATTTATCTATTGTGTGACAAATTCTTTTTTTGTCGTTAAATCTATTTGGTTCAAATTTTATTGTTGACAAGTAATTTTTGAAAATGAATATTTATATATTTCATTTTTGGTTAAATACTTATTTTTTTATTTAAAAACTAACGTATTCAACTTAAAATTCGACTTTCTGCTATAAAGTATTTCCTCCTAGTTGAATATTCATCTCCGTGAGAAATAATGCAGCTCTATTTTGTTGAGAATTAATCTATTTTATTAAAAAAGCATCTTTCTCGTTTAACTCAAGTGACCTTAAAATTAATAATTATTTCTATAAAATAATATTACAGAATTCAGATTATTCTTTAAATATTACAATCATTATATGATGCAGTCTTTTAATTGATTAAATTGTCTAAAAATTATTATTCGCGAATCTGACATTGAACCCAGTAGTGTCAGTTGTGCAAGGCCAGACAACATTTCATGTCTGCCTATAGACGGAGGGTTACTACTTCCACTTCAACTGTAGTCTATTCCCCATGAAGTAAACTACTCGGTTCCAAAAATAACAAAAAATAAAAAAAACATTTTAATGAAAAAATCAAGAGTCAAAATTATATATAACAGATGAAGTCCTTTATTTACCTATTTTCAACATTTGAAGCAATAGAGTTGCAGGAAATGTGTTCCCAAAAAATAGGCGATAATAAAAATTGGTAAGAATAGACAATAGGAACAAAATTCAAGCAGAAAAACTATTTATATATAATTTATTTTATTATTTATTTATGAATTATTTATTAACATTTTTTCCATTATTAAACACGAAACTTCCATCATTAATGCAAAAAAACTTTACTGGAACAATGGATTTTCTGATTAATAGAATTGTCTAAAATGTAAAATTATAATTAAATATATTACTTTTGAAAATTAAAAGTAACGACTTGATTTTTAAAATTAGAGCCTTCAAAACTGAAATTTTTTATTTCAAGTATTTAAAGCTTTATATTAAAACTTATCTTCTCTTTCAACTCACAATTATAAAAATGTTAAGAAAAAAAAATGTTCAACTTCAAATTCAGAAAAATTAAAATCAGAATTTCCTCTCTTCCAAATTGATAAAATATGTTTAAAAAACTAAAATATTCCTCTTCTAAATAAAAAAATTCAATTTGAAATTTCCTTCCTTCCACGTCAATAAAAATTCTATTCAAAAAAATTAAAACCAAAATTTCCTATCTTCCAAATCGAAAAAATTCTTAAAAACAATAAAATATTCTTCTTCTGATCAAAAATATTAAAAATCGAAAGTTCCATCCCTCCACTTCAATAAAAGTCTTCAAACTAAAAAAAATCCCTCTTTCAAGTCAGAAAATATTGCGGACCAAAATTTCCTCCCTTTCAACTCAATAAAAATGATAAAAATAACAAATTTCCCTCTTCAATTTAGAAAAAAAATTTAAAATAAATTTGGTTTTCTGAAATTTATTAAAAATGTTTTAAAAAAATTTTCCTTTAAAAAAAATTAACACGTAAATTTCCTCCCTTCCATTATAATAAAAGGGTTAAAATAAAAAAATCCTTAATCACTTAATAAAAATGCAAAAGTCAAACTTTTTTTGCATAAATCGTTTTAGGATAAATTTATTTTTTTTAGTTCATTACAATTTTTTAAATAGAACGTATCAAGGTTTTCTAAATCAAACAAGATAAATTTATAATTGCTTATTTCAAATGAAGAAGAAAATGTTGCTAAATATGAAAAAATTGTTTTTTTTTAATTCGGTTTTTTTAAATTAAATGTGTTGATGCTGAATTATTTAAGTCTGAAACAATATTTGAAATAAAATTAAAATTGAATAGAAGCGTTTAATTAATTTTTTTTTATTTGAAAATAATTTATAAAGCTTCAATCAGGCGTTTAAATTTGATTAACTATATTAAACTAAGACTTTCGAAGTAAAAGAGTTTAATTTTTAATTTTTTTTGTATTAAATAATTTGACAATTGCACGCGTAAGTTTTCAAAACTGCATTTATAAATTATGGTAATCCAAATTTTGCGCTCAAAAATAAAATTTGTGATATTGAAATTTATTTTTATAGATTTTGTTCTACAGCTTTGTGAAATTCTCGATCCAAAAATAAATTAACTTAAATGATTGATAAAATTTTAGGATATTTTAACTGATGTTAAGAGGTTTCATAAAATTTCAGAAAAGTATTTCCAAAGATTTTCTTTTTTAAAAAGATGTCATAGAATTTGAAGATTTAAAGGTATTTTTAAAAACTCTATAAAATTTTCAAGATCTTTGAAAAAATTCAATGGGTTTCAAAAAATCTACAAAAATTGAAAGACTTTACAGAAGTTATAAGGTTTTAAGGTATTTAAAAACATTCCATAGGGGTTTCATAACTTTCCGATTGATTTTATTATAAAAGACAACAATTTTTTTTAAACATGCGAATTATCAACTAGAAAAGTTAAATTTCTAACCAAAAAGTTATTTCCAACCAAGAAAGATCAATTTTCGACTAAAAAATCATGACTTTTCTATGAAAAAAATTCATTTTGAATTTTAAAACAAATAGAACATTTTCATCCAGGAAAACTAAATTTCTAACCAAATAGCTGAATTTTCAGCAACAAAAAATAATTTTTAAGCAAATAGTTAATAGTCAATGTTAAAAATTGTTTTTTATGAAATAGTAACATTTTTAACATAAAGGATAATTTTCAAGCAAGATAGATAAATTTTCAAACAAGGAAGATCACTTTTCGAGAAGAAAAAATGTCTTTTTAGTTAAAAATGACAAATATTCTATCTAAAAAGACGAATTTTCAAGAAAACAGTTTAATTTTTAACAAAAAAAGATGAGTTTTCAACAAAATAATTCAATTTATAACTAAACAGTTAAATTTTTAAACAAAAAAAATAATTTTAAACAAATAGTTGGATTATTAATCAAATAAGAGGAATTTTCTTTAAAATAAAGGATTTTCAAACTGAATAGTCGATTTTAGAAGAAGAAAAAACTATTTTTTAGAAAATGGTCACATTTTCATCAAAATTATTAATTTTCAATTAAGAAAGATGAATTTTTAAAGCAAAGAAGATGACTTTCCTACCCTGAAAGAGATGTTATCAATTTAAAAGCATAAATTTTCTATACAAAAAAGGACGAATTTTTAACAAATCAGTTAAATTTTTGACAAGAAAAGATGAATTTTTAACAAAATAAATAAATTTTCAACCAAATAGATGGATTTTCAAGCCAAAAAGACGAATTTTTAAAAATACAGTTGCATTATCAACCTGAAAAGTCGAATTTTTGACGAAAATGTCAATTTTAAACAAAAAGAAGTTTATAATACAGTCGACAATAACAAAAAATTATGGTTAACCAAGAAGTAGTAATTTATAAAAATAAGTATAATTTTCTACAGGAAATAATGCATTTTTAAGCCAAAAAGGCGAATTTTTTATGAGACAACTGAATAATCTATCTAAAAAGTTGAAATTTTAACAAATAGTTAATTTTAGTCAAATAAAGATGATTTTTTTAAATCGAATAGTCAATTTTTTAACAAGAAAAATTATTTTTCAAATAAATAGTTAAATTTTAAATAAAAAGACGAATTTTGAACAATACAAATGAATTTTAAATAAAATAATTCAAATTTCAAGAAAAAAGACAAATGTTTTTTTAAACCAGTAACATGAATTATCCACAAAAACTTGAATTTTTAACAAAAAAAGATGACCCCAACCAAAAACATAAAAAAATTATCAAGTATTTGAATTTTCAAGCCAAAAGTCGAATTTTTTATAAGCCAATTGAATTATCAACCTGAAAAGTTTAATTTTGAATCAAATAGATGAATTTTCTTGAGAAAAGAAAATTTTTTGAGAAGAAAATTTAATTTTCAACAAATAATTATTTTTAACCATAAAAGATAAATTTGGAACCGAAAAAAATACTTCTTTGCAATAAAAAATATATTTTTAATTCATAAGAAAGAATTGTCCATAAAAAGTTGAATTTCTTATCAAAAGAATTACTTTGAACAAAACTAATTAAATTTTTAACCAAATGGATTAATTTGCAAATAAAGCAGATTAAATCTCAAAGAAAAAAGATTAATTTTTTCAAAAAGTAGTTTAATTTTGAAGCCCCGAAAGAAATGTTGTTAAAAGAGAGTCGAATTATCAACCTGAAAAGTCGAATTTTTGACGAAAATGTCATTCTTAAACAAAAAGAAGTTTAGAATACAGTCGACTTTAAAAAAATTGTATGGTTAACCGAGAAACAGTAATTTATAAAAAAAAGAATAATTTTCTACAATAAATAATGAATTTTTAAGCCATAAAGGCGAATTTTTTATAAGACATCTGAATAATCTGTCTAAAATGTTGACATGTTAACAAATAGTTAATTTCAGTCAAATAAAGATGATTTTTTTTATCGAATAGTCAATTTTTTAACAGCAAAAAATACTTTTTTAACAAATAGTTGAACTTTAAATATAAGGGACGAATTTTCAACCATATAAATGAATTTTGAATAAAATAGTTCAATTTTCAAGCAAAAAGACAAATTTGCTTTTAAACCAAAAAAGATAAATTTTCGACAGAAAAAATTATTATTCTGTAAGGAAAGATGAATTTTTAATTGATAAGAACAAATTTTTTTCTCAGTAAGACGAATAATACACAGAAAAAATTGAATTTTTAACCAAAAAATATGACCCAAACCAAAAACAGTAAAAAATTATCAAGTATTTGAATTTTCAAGCCAAAAGTCGAATTTCTAAAAAGAGAGTTGCATTATCAATCTGAAAAATGTAATTTTGGACGAAAATGGCATTTTCAAACAAAGAGAAGTTTAGAGCACAGTCGACTTAAAAAAAAATTATGCTTAACCAAGAAACAGTAATTTATAAAAAAAAAGAATAATTTTCCACAATAAATAATTAATTTTCAAGCTAAAAAAGCGAATTTTTTATAAGATAACTGAGTAATCTGTCTGAAAAGTGGAACTTTCAACAAATAGTTAATTTTAGTCAAAAGAGATGATTTTTGTTATCAAATAGTCAATTTTTGAAGAACAAAAATTAGTTTTTTAACAAATAGATGAACTTTAAATAAAATTGCGATTTTTCAACAATATTAATAATTTTTGAATAAAATACTTTAAATTTTAAGAAAAAAGACAAATTTTGGAGAAGACACTTGAATTGTCAGCAATGAAGTATTTTTTTAACAACAAACATTCATTCTAACGACTTAATTTTTAAAATTAAAGCCCTCAAAACTGAAATTTTTTATTTCAAGTCATTTTTAAAGTTCTCCATTAAAACTTATTTTCCCTTTCAACTCACAATTATAAAAATGTTAAGAAAAAAAATGTTCAACTTCCAACACAGAAAAATCAAAATTTCTTCCCTTCCAAATTGATAAAATATTTTAAAACATTAAAATATTTTTCTTCCAAATAAAAAAATTCAATTCGAAATTTCCTCCCTTTCACGTTAATAAAAATTCTATTAAAAAAAATTAAAACCAAATTTTCCTACCTTCCAAATCGATATCTTAAAAAGACAGTTGCATTATCAACCTAAAAAGTCGAATTTTTGACAAAAATGTCATTTTTGAACAAAAAGAAGCTTAGAATACGGTCGAATTTTAAAAAAAAATTTTATAAGACAACTGAATAATCTGACTAAAAATGTGAAATTTTAACAAATAGTTCGTTTTTGCCAAAGAAAGATGATTTTTTTTATTGACTAGTCTATTTTTCAATAACAAAAATTAATTTTGAAACAAATATTTGAACTTTAAATAAAAAGGATGAATTTTCAACAATATAAATGAATTTTGAATAAAATAGTTCAAATTTCAATAAAAAATACAAATTTTTGAGAATACACTCGAATTTTCATCAAGGAAGTATTTTTAACCAGAAAAAGATAAATTTCAACAGAAAAAATTACTATTCTGCAATGAAAGATGAATTTTCAATTAATAAAAACAAATTTTCCAGCCAGTGAGATGAATTTTTCACAAAAACTTGAATTTTTAAAAAAATAGTTCGCATTTTAATTAAAAGAGTCTAATTTTCAAGAAAAAGGATTAATTTTGAACCAAATAGATGAATTTTCTGGAGAAAAGAAAATTTTCTGAGAAGACAATTGAATGTTTAGCAAAGAATTTTTTTTAAGCATAAAAGATAAATTTCGACCCGAAAAAAATACTTCTTTACAATAAAAAATAAATTTTTAAATCATAGCAACGAATTTTCCACAAAAAATGTTGAATTTCTTTGCGAAGCATAAGTTTTGAACAAACTAATTAAATTTTTAAACAAATGGACTAATTTGCAAATAAAACATTAAGTATCAAAGAAAATAGGTTAAATTTTTCAAAAAGTAGTTTAATTTTCAAGCCTCAAAAGAAATTTCGTTAAAAAATAGTCGAATTGGCAGCCTAAAAAGTTGAATTTTCAACAAATAAATCGTTTTTGGCCATGAAAGATGAATTTTAATCCAAATACTTGAATTTTCAACAAAAAATATTCATTAAAAAAAATCCTGGACTCTAAATTAGAAGACAACTTTTTAATAAAGTAGATTAATTTTTAACCAAATAGTTACATTTTTTGAAAAAATATGAGTTTTTAAGAAAATAATTATTTTCAACAAAAAATATTCATTAAAAAATAATTTCTGGACTTTAAATTAAAAGACAACTTTTTAATAAAGTAGATTAATTTTTAACATAATAGTTACATTTTTTTTTTAAAATACGAGTTTTTAAGAAAATAAATATTTTCAACAATATAAATGAATTTTGAATAAAATAGTTCAAATTTCAAGAAAAAGGACAAATGTTTTTTTTAAACCAGAAAAAGATAAAATTTCAATTGATAAAAACGTTGAATTTTCTGAAAAAATAGAGTTTTTAACAAAATAATTACATTTCTGGCCAAAAGTATAAATTTTTAACATTCTAAAACATGAGGAATTTTTAATCACTCAAAAAATTTTTTTTTAAATTAAAAATATGTATGCATTTATTTTGTTTAGAAGACAACTGAATAATCTTTTTGAAAAGTGGAACTTTCAACAAATAGTTAATTTTAGTCAAAAAAGATGATTTTTTTTATCAAATAGTCAACTTTTTAAGAACAAAAAATAATTTTTTAACAAATAGTTAAACTTTAAATACAAAGGACGAATTTTCAACAATATAAATGAATTTTGAATAAAATAGTTCAAATTTCAAGAAAAAAGAAAAAAAAGTTTTTAAACCAGAAAAAGATAAATTTTCAATAGAAAAATTTTCTATTCTGTAATGAAAGATGAATTTTCAATTAATAAAAACGAATTTTCTGTTCAGTAATATGAATTATCCAGAAAAACTTGAATTTTTAACCAAAAAAGATGACCTCGACCAAAAGCAGTAAAAAATTATCAAGTATTTGAATTTTCAAGACTAAAGTCGAATTTTTTATAAGCCAATTGAATTATCAGCCTGAAAACAAACTAGAATTAAACTTTCAACTGAAAGAGTGTATTTTTGAACAAAACAGATTAATTAATAACCATAAAGATGAATTTTCTAGAGAAAAGAAAAAATTTTGAGAAGACAATTGAATTTTTAACAAAGAATTATTTGTAACCATCAAAAATAAATTTTGAACCGAAAAAAAATACTGCTTTGCAATAAAAAATAAATTTTTAATTCATAAGAAAGAATTTTTCATAAAAAGTTGAATTTCTTATTAAAAGCATAAGTTTTGAAAAAACTAATTAAATTTTTAACCAAATGGATCGATTTGCAAAAAAAACAGATTAAATTTCAAAGAAAAATTTTTCAGAAGACAATTTAATGCTTAACAAAGAATCATTTTTAACCATAAAAGATAAATTTTGAACCGAAAAAATACTTCTTTGCAATAAAAAATAAAGTTTGAATTCATAAGAAAGAATTTTCTAAAAAAAGTTGAATTTCTTAACAAAAGCATTAGTTTTGAACAAACTTATTAAAATTTTAACCAAATGGATTAATTTGCAAATAAAACAGATTAAATCTCAAAGATTATTTTTAACCATAAAAGATAAATTTGGAACCAAAAAAAACCTTTTTTGAAATAAAAAATGAATTTTTAATTCATAAGAAAGAATTTTCCACAAAAAGTTGAATTTCTTATAAAAACCATAAGTTTTGAAAAAACTAATTAAATTTTGAACCAAATGGACTGATTTCCAAATAAAACAGATTAAATCTCAAAGAAGAAAGGTTAAATTTTTCCAAAAGTAATTTAATTGTCAAGCCCCAAAAGAAATGTTGTTAAAAGAGAGTCGCATTGGCAGCCTAAAAAGTTGAATTTTAAACAAATAAATCGTTTTCGACGAAGGAAGATGAATTTTGATAAAAATACTTAAATTTTCAACAAAAAACATTCATTAAAAAATATTCTTGGACTTTAAATTAAAAGACAACTTTTTAATAAAGTATATTCATTTTTAACCAAAAAGTTGAATTTTCTGAAAAAGACGAGTTTTTAACAAAATAATTATTTTCAACAATACAAATGAATTTTTAATAAAATAGTTCAAATTTCAAGAAAAAGGAATAATATTTTTTCAAACCAGAAAAAGATAAATTTTCAACAGAAAAAAATTACTATTCTGTAATGAAAGATGACTTTTCAATTGATAAAAAAGTTGAATTTTCTGAAAAAATACGAGTCTTAAACAAAATAATTACATTTATGACCAAAAATATATATTTGTAACATTCTGAAACAAGAGAAATTTTCAATCATCAAAAAAAAAAATTTGTTTAAAAAATTAAAAATAGGTATGAATTTATTTTGTTTATTAAAAAGCGTATAAAAAAATGTAAACAAAAAACATGTGTTCAGATTTAGGTATAAATGAACTAAATTGCATTTTTCATAATTTTTTGAAAAATTATATTTCGACGAGTCTTTTTTTTCTAATTTTCTTCCATCTAAGGTGAACTTTCATAAACTTTAGCAAACAATTTTTTTTAAGTTTTCCATGCAAAAAATATGAAAAATTTGAAATTTTTCAATTGACACATCCAATGGACAAATTAAATTTTTTTCTAAATACATGATAAAATGCCTCTATAAGAGTATAAATGTATCGTTGATGGATTTATAGAGTGGCATTATGCCATGCCTCTGGAATTCGAGCTTCGAGAGTATCTCGAATCTATGAGTCGCGTGAATAAACATCTAGCCTCCACTTTTTCCATCTGAAAGTGGATGAAAAATGCTAAAGCCACCTTCATTCTTCACGATAACTAGTTCCAATAGAAAAAAATTTCTTGGAAAAACGAGACGTAATTACGCAGCGAAAATACTAATTAATGATCGAGGAAAACCTATTGTCGGTCGCTTTTTATTGGCTATTTATTTTAATTAACTGGGAGTTATAACTAGTGTTCATTAATTTATTTATTACCGAAGTAGTGGATTTAATTTTAGATTTAACTTTTTGTAAATAATATTGGTTTCCTGTTAATAAGGGAGTAGATAAACGGCCGCTACTTGCATTAAAATTGCCTTTTAATAATGTCTATGCAATTTTTATTAGTTATAATTAATAAAAATTTCGATTTGGAGTCGATTAGTTCGGATAATCAATTTTTCAAGAACAAAAAAAATTGGCCTGAGCCCGGATTTGAACCTGGAATCCCACTATCCATGAGTGAAGCGTTGACAAATTATGCCACCGAGGCCTCCGTAGAAGTTCTTCTTTTTTTCGTAACTAACTTTTCACAAGAAAAAATGTTTCATTTTTCATCAACACGGATTTTAACTATCTAATTAGTAATTATATTGTTCAAATATTAATTAAAGTAAATCCACTTTGATCAAGAAATGAGTCGCAGTAAATAAATACGTATAGTATTCTCATATAAAAAGTTAGCTCTGAAGAACAGGAAAAAATCTGCTAAGGCTTCGGTGGCACATTTTGTTAATGCTCTACTTATAGATCGTGGCGTTCCCGGTTCAAGCCCGGACTCAGGCAGATTTTTTTTTGTTCCTAAACATTAATGTTTACAATGTAATCGTTTTAAAATCTAAATTTTTATTAACTGAAAATCTTATAGTTTTAACTTTAAAATTTTTCAAAATAATAATTAGATTAAACCCATGTTGCTTAAAAATTGCACGTTTAAAAAAATGTTTTTTCTCTGTTTCAAAATAAGGTACAGACCACAAATATCGACCGACTTCGACAAAAAAATCTGAAAAAAAGCATACAAGATTTCTAAGAGAATTGTGGAGCCTGATTTTTAAATTAGGCTTAAAATTAATTTATAAATAAACAAATATGACAAAAAATTGCTATTTGTTTTATTTGACAATCCCGGTTCTCATCAATAACATGAACATTTTTAAAATCGTCTCAGATTCATAAAGTAAAATTAGTTAAAGTTATTTCAACTTTATATAATTTTAAAAACTTTGTAAACAAATCATTTGTTGAAAGAATTTTTTAAAGATTTTCCATAATTTTACGTTTTTTTTAAATTATATTCCAAGAAGTTTGGATAAAAGCAATATATTGATAAAGATTTTTATTTCGAGATTATTATTGTTAATAATATAAACAAATGCATTAAATATGTATTTTTGACAGAATTTTTTTTTTCTATATGATTTTCTAAAATAGAAACTTTAAGTGAATTTTAGAAAATTTCATAATTTGTTGATTAAGCACATAATTTTTAAAAACAGATTTAATAAACAAATTCATTATTCCGGCGTTTATAGACAAACAATTTTTTTTTAATGCTGTTTTTTTATTTGCCATAAATTCGTTTTTTTCAATGGCAACTTTATAATTGGGTTTTTTATGATAATTTCAGAAAAAATTAATAATTTATTGATTGATCTTATAATTTTTTAAATAGTTTAAACAAACAAATTTTATATTTTTTAAAAACAAATTTTTAATGTTTTTCACGGTTTTCAATAATTTTACGTTTTTAAAGTTATATTGCCAGAAATTTGGATATAAACAATATAATGACGGAGAACTTTTTTTAAAATTAATATTGTTGATAACATAAACAAATTTAATGAACAAATTCATTAAATAGGCATTTTTGACAGATTTTGTTTTCTATAAAATTTTTTTAATTAGAAACTTTGAGCGAATTTTAGAAAACTTTATAACTTGTTAATTAAACTTATATTTTTTTAAACAAATTTAATAAACAAATGCA
The DNA here is from genome assembly GCA_010014905.2 of Druon quercuslanigerum. Taxonomy (NCBI): domain Eukaryota; kingdom Metazoa; phylum Arthropoda; class Insecta; order Hymenoptera; family Cynipidae; genus Druon; species Druon quercuslanigerum. The sequence goes on along the minus strand of JAAAKG020020058.1, from coordinate 3,897 downwards.
TTATTCGGCCATTTGTCGCCAAAAATTTTTTTTAATGTAGTTTTTTTATTTGCCGTAAATTCATTTTTTTCGATGGCAACTTTATAATTGGGTTTTTTATGATAATTTCAGAAAAAATTAATAATTCATTGATTGATCTTATGACTTTTTAAAATAGTTTGAACAAACAAATTTTATATTTTTTAAGAACAAATTTTTAATGTTTTTCACGGTTTTCCATAATTTTACGTTTTTAAAGTTATGTTACCAGAAATTTGGATATAAACAATATAATGATAAAGACATTTTTTAAAGTTAAAATTGTTGAAAATATAAACAAATTTAATAAACAAATGCATGATTCGGCCATTTTTCGTAAATAAATCGTTTATTTAATGCCAGTCTTTTCAGTTCGAAAATTCATGACAATTTCAGCAACATTCAGGACTAGTTAATAAATTTGATGATGTTTTTAAACAAATTTAATAAACAAGTGTGTAGATAAGGAATTTCTCAACAAAAAAAAATAGTTTGTTTTTCGATGAGAAGTTTTTTAGTTAGGAACATGATAATTTGAGAAAAAATTCGTAATTTATTTATTATTTTATAACTTTAAAAAATAATTTTAATAAACAAATGCATTATCCAGAAGATGCAGGATTATTCAAAGAATTAAAGTAATAAGAAACTTAAATTGAAGGGCCTCAGATCGAAAAAAATGTTCATCCAGATGCCTCAAAAATGCATTTGTTTATCAACATTATTTTTAAAAAATCATAAAATTGATCAATAAATTATTAATTTTTTTCCGAAATTGTTCTGAAGTTTCCAATTAAAAAAGTTTTCATAGAACAAAAAAAAATTTTCTTTCAACAGATGCCTTTTATATGCTTTTTTTATTAAATTTGTTTTAAACAATCATAAAATTTATCAAGTAGTTATGCATGTGGATGAAATTGTCATCAAGTTCCCAAATGAAAGAACTGGCATTGAAAAAAAATCTAATGTTTTGCCGACAAATGCCCGAATAAAGCATTTGTTTATTAAATTTAAAAAAAAAAATACAAGCTAAATCAGCAAATTACAAATTTTTCTAAAACGAGCAGAAAATTCCTCATTAAAAAAAAAATCACATAAAAAAAACGAATTTTTCTATCGAAAAATAGCTAATTATTGCATTTGTTAATTAAAACTTGCTTACAATATTAACAATAATAATCTTAATAAGAAATTTCTTCATCATTATATTCTTTTTATATAAATTTCTCGTAATAAAATTCCAAAAAACGTATAATTATAAAAAATCGTAAAAAAACATTTTTTTAACAAATAATATTTTTTGTTGTCAAATTTTTTTCTCTTTTTTATAAAATATTAGAATATCTTTAACTAATGTTACTTTATGATACTTGGGCGATTTCAGCAATTTTCTTGTTACTTTGTTTTTCTTCATATTTGTTTATTTATAAAAAAATGAAAGGCTATTTAAAAAAATCAGGCTCGACAACTCTATTAGAATATTTGTGGCTGTACGTTTTTTTTTAACCAAAAAAGTCATTTTTCCGGGAAATCGGAAAAACCAAGAAATTGTCGGGGATTTTTTGATTACCGCGATGAGCCAGGAAATGAACTTTTTTTGTTATTTTTTTGACCAGGAATTTTACAAATTTTTAGACGAAAAATCTGTCCAAGTTCGATGGTAACAATTTTTTTTCAAATAGTTACCTAATTTTTTTTTTTTTCGATTATAATATCATTCAGTTTACAATATGTAATTTTAAAATCTTTTACATAAAAATTTTTATATTTTTATTTTTAAGCGTCAATTTTTAATCTAAAGTATTTTAAATTGCATTCTTGTAGACACAAACAATTTAAAATTAAAAGAATTTTTATTGTATCAACTGTAAATAAAAAAAATTATTTTTAAATTGGATCTGCACTTTAGGTTTTAAAAAGTTAAAATAATTGATTTGACAAAACGATTCTAAATCCGTTCACAATTTAAAAATTTCCTGTAAATTTGAAATCTTTTAATTAAGAAAAATAATCAATTTTTTAATATTTAGCAATATTTTACTGTTCATTAAAGGCAAGTAAATTGAAACCATAATTTTTAAAAGTAAACAATTTGAAAGTAAATTGTTCGATACAAAAAGCCTTAAATCGTTAAAATTTTCAAAATCTTTTAAACTTTGAGCGTAAAAATTTTAACTGTTCTGTTTGAAAAATATTGATTTTGTGAATGAAATTGTTAAATTTTGAGGTGTAAATAACAATAGAAAAAATTTGAAATAATTTAAACCGAATAATTTACCGAAATTTTCTTGCAAATAGCCACAGCCTAAGTTAAAACAAAATGTAGATTTTTGTAGATGTCAAATATAATTTTGAAGCTTTTTATGAATTGTGAAAGGCTTTAGACAAATAAAAAAAACATTCTCTGAATAATCCTAGAAGAATTGAAAATGATTTTTAATTTTAAATAGTTTAAAAGAACATTTAAAAACATTTTCAAAGATTTTCAAAATTGTCAAAAGAGAATCTGGAATATTTTGACTTTTTTTAAATTTCCTAGATTTTCTAAAAATTCGATATTTTCAAATTACCCGATTTTTTTTGTCGATTTTCCCTAACATTTTTAGAAAATTCTAAAGGTTTTAAAAGAGTTCCTTGAAATCTTCCTGATGCAATTTTGGCAATTTTGGAAACTTTTTAAAGTCTTTTAAAATATTATCTTAAAATGATTTTTCCATATAAAGAATCATTTTCAATTTTCCTGGGAATGATAAGAAAGTTTTTTTATTCTTTTGAACCCTTTCACCATTCTAGAAAAAATTTAACATTTTTTATTTTAAATCTGTAATAATAATAATAAGCAGGATTTTCTACAAATTGTCAGAAAATTCGATTCATTCCAAAAAATATTTAGAAGTTCCTAACAAAATTTTTTAATAATTTTAAATTTGAACAAATTTAAAACAAATTCTATATTTTTTAAGTTTTTGAAATAAAAGTTTGAAGCTTTTCAAGGATGTTTTAACTATTTCAAATGAAAATAATTTTTATTAAAATAATGATTTTTAATTTTAAATAATTCTTTTAAGAGAACATTTAAAAACATTTTTAAAGATTTTCAAACTTGTCAAAAGAGAATCTGGAATATTTTGAAGACATTTTTTTTTAAATTCCAAGATTTTCTAAAAATTCGATAGATACCTTTTACAATAAACCGAAATTTTCTCTCGATTTTTCCTTACATTTTTAGAAAATCCTGAAGGTTTTAAAGAGTTCCATAACATTTTTCTAATTCTTTTTTGAGAATTTTGGAAACCTTTTAAAGTCTTTTAAAATATTATCTTAAAATAATTTTTTAACAAAAAAAAAAACATTTGAAATTTTCCTGTAAATGATAAGAAAGTGTTCTTATTCTTTTTAAGCGTTTTACCATTCTAGAAAAGCTTTAATATTTTTTATTTTAAATCTGTAATAATAATAATAAGCAGGATTTTCTACACATTGTCCGAAAATTCGGTTCATTTCTAAAATTATTTAGAAGTTCTTAACAAAATTTTTAAATAATTTTAAATTTGAACAAATTTAAAACAAATTCTGACAAAATTTTTAAATAATTTTAAACTTGAACAAATTTAAAACTAATTCTAACAAAATTTTGAAATAATTTTAAATTTGAACAAATTTAAAACAAATTCTATATTTTTTTAAGATTCTGAAATAAAAGTTTGAAGATTTTCAAGGATATTTTAACTTTTTTTAAATTAAAACAATTTATTTTATATTTAAGAAGTATTTAGTTTAAAAAATTGAATAAATTTTTTTTTTATATTTCTAGCTTAAAATTTCTTAAAATAATATAATTTTGAAAATTTTAAAGTTCATTAATTTATTGTTAAATTT
>JAAAKG020020047.1:0-20361 GCA_010014905.2 Druon quercuslanigerum | reverse complement strand
ACGATTTTTCTGGCAAGATAAGCAAGGCAATCAGATTGTTTTAAGACATTGTCGAGTAGTTTTTGGTGTGACGTGCATTCCTTTTATCTTGAGTCCCGTGCTTTTCATGCATTTAGAAAAAGTGTTAATCTCATTAGAGTCGAGAAGTCCACCGAAGTTGGCAAAAGAAAATATTGTCAAATTAATAAATAGTTTTTGTGTCGAGAACTGTGTGACAAGTGTGAATTGTGTGACTGAGTTGCATAATTTTATTCACGACGCAAAGGCATCAATGGAGATAGGAAAATTTGACTTGCGAGGGTGGGAGTTTACACACGATGATTTCTACGATAATCAGACGGGAGTGTTGGGAATTTTGTGGGGCAAGTGTGATGATACTCTCTCGTTGAATATGACCTTCGAAGATAATCTAGAATTTCACAAACTAATAAATAGGTCGATTTTATCGGCTGCTCATCGCGTCTATGATCCTCTAGGTTTTGTCAGCCCGGCATTGCTTTGTCCGCGACTCTTGTTACAAAAATCTTGGGTTCGAAAGTTATCGTTGGACGAAGAAGTAAGTGATGAAATAAAACTTCGATTTATTAAGTGGGCTAAACATTTGAAAGATCTCGGTAAAATCAAAATTCCGCGATGTTTTCTCGGTGATATCAATGAAGGCGATAAAGTCTCGTTGCATACGTTTGTCGATGCAAGCCAAGCAGCTTATGCGACGGTTATTTTTTTACGGATCGAAACCGACATGGGGGTTAAAGTACACTTTGTACAGGCCAAAACACGCGTTGCGCCGGCTAAAAAAGAAGGTACAGGTGCGAGCGCGAGTATACCACGATTAGAGTTGCTTGCAGCAACTATCGGGGCTCGGTTAACACGATCAGTGTTAGAATCGCTCACATTGCAAGTTATAGACGTTTATTTTTGGAGCGATTCGATTACGGTTCTAGCGTGGATTCAACTAGAAAGTAATTGGGCTACATTTGTTTGGAATCGCGTAAAAGAAATACGTAGCTTATCAAATCCCGAACAATGGAGACATGTTCCAGGTAAGTTGAACCCCGCCGATTTGCCATCACGCTGGTGTACGATAGATCAGCTGTTAATTTCCAGATGGTGGGAGGGGCCGCACTGGTTAAAGTTTTAATCTGAAAATTGGCCAGCTAACAATTTAAAAGTAAAAAATTTAGTAAACAAGGAATTAAAGAAATCAGCTCCGAAGGATCGAAAAGTTCTCGAGTTACAGAAAAATAAAACGTATATTAGGTTGGATTTGTAGATTTCGCTATAATGCGAGCAGGTGAGTAGCGTCACGCGTTAAAGGGGAGTTATCGTATCAGGAAAAAGAAGCTGCTGACAATTTATTGCTAAAAAGCATAAAAGCCGAAGCTTTCAATGCTAGTGAAGAGAATGAGAGAATTAGACATTTTCAACCTTTCAGAGATGCGAACGATTTATTAAGGTTAAAAACGAAAATACTGTTTCGAGAAGATACGCTGAATTTTCGATGCCCTATTATTTTGCCCAGCAATAATAGACTTGTTAGCTCAACAATTTATGAAGATCATGCAGAATTAAATCATGCCGGAGTTGAAATTTTACTCAATAATTTGAGAGAAAAATTCCGGACTATTGGGGGTCGAAAAGCAATTAGAGCCGTTATAAATAAATGTACTGATTGTCGTCGTCATGATTCGAAAGCTCTGAGTTGCGATGAGCCACCTTTAACGCTAAATCGAGTCCGAGATACGGCAATTTTTGAGGTAGTGGGCCTGGATTTCGCCGGACCGCTCTATCTGAAGGGAGGTCAAAAGGCATGGGTATGCCTATTCACGTCCGCCGTATATAGAGCCGTACATTTAGAACTGGTTACTTCATTATCTACCGCTGCCCTTTTAATGGCTTTACGGCGTCATATCGCGCGGCGAGGACGGCCAAGTATTATATACAGCGACAATGGCACAAATTTTGTAGGTCTGAATAACATGCTCAAAAATGTTAATTTTGAAAAATTGGCCAGTATCGCGGCAATGAAACAAATTAAGTGGGAATTCAATCCCCCGACTGCAGCGTGGTGGGGCGGCTTTTGGAAACGCCTCATTGGAGTGATGAAACGACTATTGCGCCGAACGCTTAAAAATCGTGTTTAAATTATGAAGAAATGGTCACAGTATTGTTAGATTGTAACGCAATCATAAATTCACAACCTATAACTTTTATGTCCGACAATACGCAGGACACAATTCCGTTAACTCCATCGATGTTCTTGCACGAGATAAAAGAAGTAGGTGTTCTAGATTTAGATAATATTGAAGGTAATCGTTTTGATAAGAGATATGAATACCGTCTAAAAATTACGGGAGTTTTGAGGCGTTGTTTTAGGATTCAATACTTAGGGGCGCTAGTGAATAAAACATGTAAAAGGAATGCTGGAACATGTGTGAGTGTAAATGATATTGTGTTAATACAAAATGAAAATGTCAAACGTCTCATTTGGCCATTGGCGCGAATCATAGAGCTTGTCGCGGGCAAGAATGGAAATGTTCGAGTAGCTCGTCTACGTGCAGCCGAAGGTGAACTGGTGAGACCGATCCAACCTATATATCCTTTAGAAATTAAATTTTCTAAATCAGAACTGAATGCGCCTAAGAGTGATTTTATTGTGGATAAAATAAAAAATTCCGGCGAGATAAAAGTACAACAATTTGTTAAAACGAATAAAGTAAAACCTGTTAATAAAGTGAATGAAAAGGATAAGAAAGCCTGCGTTATTACTCGGAGCGGTAGAAAAAGTGTCAAGCCTGATCGTTTAAATAATAATTAGTCTGTTCATTTTTTCTATAGACTGTATTTATTATTTTTTTTTGACGTATAAAATCGAGTTGATCCCTCATCTTGATGGTGGGAGGATGTGAGTTTGAGAGAAATTATTTACAGCAGGAATATTTTTTGCTTTCGTACGTGCCCTGAACTGAAGGTAACATTGTAAATAACAAGCAGCTGTTTAGCTTCGGACCGAGAACTTGTGAGCCGGGATACGACAGCTCCGGCAGTATTAAACGCGTCGCGACGGAGTGCATTTCGAGCGATAGCTTTTAAGTGAATTGTATGATTTAATAAATTACTTATCCATTTTGAATCTCAAATTTTCTGTTCACCTTTAGTTTGTATTAACCTCGTTCCTATCGAAGAAAACAACCACGTTTCACGACGGTGAGATAAGTGGATACAGTCTGTGATGGAATCAATACGACGTTCCGGCAAAAGTCTCGTGCACTGCAAGGAAACAGAGTGACCCAAGGACGACCACCTTCTGCATTTTCCCCGCAAGTGTTTTAACATATTGTTTACACACAGGGATGCTTTTCAGGCTATTAACTAGTGAAAGTTTGGCACCTCCAAGAGCGCCGATGATAAGGTCGATTAATTTAACAGAATACTCCAGGTACAATCGTCGCAACTCCCTTACAAAGTTTCTATGCCTCTCTTTCTTTTTGTCAGCTGTTGCCGAAAATTCGATAACGAACACGGTTCACTTCTCGAAGTCAAGGAAAACTATATCAGGCCTTGAGTGTGCAACAGAAACAATTGTCCCGAATATAATGTTCCAATATATGCGGCACTTCTCATTTTCGACAATTGACTCTATTCCCCTAGGAGCGTTCAGCGGAGCGATATTAAGATTAATGCCGTGAGAGTGACAGAGATGGTAATAAACCACTATCAGTGCCGCATTATGCCTTTGGAACCTAGGTCGTTCCCGCATGAGTTGGACAGCTAAATAGTATGTGTCCTAGATGCTCGGGATGTGCATAGCACGCACTGCAACTATCATCGGAAATGTCTTGGCTCAAAATGTGGCGAAGGTATGTTAAGGTGAAAATGACACCATCTTGATATGCCAAAATGAAACCCTCCGTGCCTGACTTCAATTCGCGTGATTTAAGGAAAGCAAAAGTTAGCTCACATGATATTGACTGAATATTCACGTTTCTATAGAAGATGCTGTGCATCCTCTTAGCGAGGAGCTGCTTTGAGAAGTTTTTCTCCTGTGCTATCTAAATCCGTACTTTCAGGAGCGAGTACTCGAGATAGATAAGATTTGATGCATTCTGCTCACTCCTGATATTGAAGTTATTCCGAGTGATTCAGCAGCCTCCTCCGCTTCTTTTTACAGTAACGCTCCTTTGCCCTCTTCTTCATGCTTCCTGGCTCTTTTAGGAAGAGGATCTGTTCCATTTGCGACTCTATCTGCTGTACCCAAAATAATCCTGTTGTGAAGACATTCAATATTCAATATTCCGCGACCACCTGGATGGTGTGAGATGTAGAGTCGCGCAACAGAAGACTTAAGATGCATGCTTTTCTTTATGTGCATAACCTTTCGTGTCCCGATATCAAGGGATCTGAGCTCATTCTTCGTCCATGGAACCTTTCCAAATGAATAGAGTACTACCAAGACATCAAGCATGTTCGTTACAGATATTTTGTTCCTCGCCGACAGTTCGGAACATCAAATCTGCCGGATGAGCCGTTTGTATCTGCTTTAAAGAGTATTCTTTATAGATGTCACATCCTGAATGCGGCTCTGTGGTACGCTCAGGTACGTATAAGTCTCTACAGCGCAAAGGTGTCGTATAGCGCTTTTATCAACAAGCTCAGGGTTTTCAGAAATGCCATTATTTTTCATCGTTTTAAATAAACCTTGACGCATTTGTCTAACCCAAATTCCATTCCTAGTTCCTTAGTGTATCGTTCGACAATCCCTAGAGCTATATGTAGTTGCTCTTTATTTTTAGCATAAATCTTAAGATCATCCATGTAAAAGACATGGGTAACCTTGTGCTTTCCATTTGCAGGTTTGCCGCAAAGGTACCCCTGGAAATGGCGAAGTGCTAGAAATAGTAGCAATAATGTGAGGCAAAAGAGGAGTGGGCTCCTGGAGCCGCCCTAAAAGACACCTCTTTGATAATTGACCATGTTAGTTGTCACACGATTTTTTCCAGATGAGATATTAAATCTGGTTTTCCAAAGTGGCATCAATCTCTCTATGCACCTCACGCTTTGCAGATGGACCTTTAATCTTTCCAAAAGACAGATGATAAGTTTATGGGAGGTCGAATCAAAAGCTTTCTGGTAATCAATTCAAGCTATCGATAGGTCACGCTGGTAGGATGCTGCTCTTTGCAGACACATCTATCAATAAGCAGGTTCTCCCGACATCCTGCTACGCCTTGCTTTAAACCGCGTTGTTCATACATGTCTTGCCACGCAGGTCCGATTGCCTCAATAATCCTATCATTTAGGATAGCTGTATATATCATATACAATGTGTTCAGACAAGTGATTGGCCTGTAATTCTTTGGGTCGGCTAAGTTGCCCATTTTCGGCAGGAGTACTGTACGCCCTTCCACCAACCACTCCGGAGATAGCTCTTTCGACTTCAAATATGAGGCGAAAATACGGACCAGATGGTGGTAGGTTAAAGGAAACTTCTTTCACCAGATGGTCTTCATACCATTTGGTCCTGGAGCGGAATAGTTTTTCATACCTTTCAATACTCTTTTCACCTCCTTGGCAGTGATAGTTGGGCATTCTACCTCAGGTGCTGTCATGAGGGCTTGCAGCTATTTATGTGCTCTGAGTCTTCGTCAAATCTTTGTTGCACTTCGAAGACTTCTCTCCAAAAGACTTCGACCTCCTCTGGTTTGGGTGGATGTTCAATAGCATTTGGAGGCACTTGGAAGAGTCGAGATGAGTCAGAGAGAAACTGTTGATTTTCTCTGACCCACCTCTCTCTTCGCTCTAAACTTCTCTTAGCGTCAGTTAGTATCCATATTCGCTCAACAATATGCTGCCTGATGGTCTACAGCTTTGACTTGGGAGAAACCTGGGTGTTGATGTTTCTCCGAGTCATAAAGCCTCGCTCGTCCTCTATCGGATGCCTGCTGACGGTTGGTATTGTCACCTCTCTTTCTCTGCTGCCGGCTTGTTCCGGCCGCGTGCTCTAACTCATTTCGCTATCGAAATAATTTGTTCATTGTTACAAACTCTCGGCCAAGAATTTTAAGGGAGCTTTGTGCCAAGTCGTACAGTGCGCTGCAACCTAGAAGTTGCTAAACTGAATTTTTCTTTGAAGAAAACATATTTTTGATGAATAATGAGTAACTCTAAGGCAAATCGAAAATTTTTTAGTGACTTAATGAACAGATTTGTCCTTATTTCCAAAAACGATCGATATTCTTTTTCCTTAAGTATTTAAAAATGATATGGACTATCCCAAGGTAATAATTAAAGAAAATTTAACAAGTAAAATATTTTACTAAAGTCAATAGCAAAAAAGGATTTTCTTTAACACAAAACACTGCATAAAATGCGGGGTTTTCAATTTACCTAAAGCTTTTATAATACTTTCTTACTTAGTTCCTAATGCGAAATAATATTTTCTAAACAATAATTTAAAATATCTAAAAAAACTAATTGAATTTTACTTACTTCAATAATGGCTTAAATCTTTTTGTCTTTTAATATTCACAACGTTTAAAACGACCCAACAGTAATAATTATTATAAAAATGTCGGGTTAAAGTAAAAAACCTGCATAAAACGCGAAGTTTCCATTTTTATATGTGCAAAGTATTTTTTTATATATGTTTTTTTTTCATATGTGCAAATTTTCTAAAACAATTTAAAACATGTAAAACAAACAATTAAATATATACCTTTAAATATCTTGCTTCAAACATAGATAACATTTTTCAAAATTATTTACAAATGTAATAATAGTATTTTGAAGCATTTTGTAAGGCTTTTGGCCTTCTTTATGCTGCCATATATTTATTTTTTGTTATTCACATCGTAAAAAATAATTAGATAAGTATACGGATGATTGCCAAAAAGTTTACCATTTAAAGTCCCAGGTATTTTCTATTATCACTGAATTCTTTCCCAAAATATCTCAACTTTGTTTAGAAATTACAAATAAAAGACCAAAAACTTAAAAGTTACAAGTTGTTTAATAATATTAACGGCATATTGATATTATTTAAGTTACAGATGTATTACTTGTATTAAATTAAAAAGGACAATAACTAAGATAACCTAACGACCAAGATTGAATGTTGGACGTTAAAGCGGATTTTAAATTTTGACTTCACCAACGGAGTTCAAAAATTTTAATTGGAATCAAAGTCATGTCAAAGACTTTTAAAAATGATCGCGTTGAATCTTTTAGCATGCAATATAATATAAAGTTCAATTTAATGCAATTGAATAACTGTTTCTATTGTGACTAAAAATTCAAAAAATATTTTGGACTAAAAAGTAAATCCCCTGTCATTTCCCGATCGAAGAAAATTATCGACCTAACAACATTCCCGCTACGGAAAAATGTCACAGCGCCTTTACAGTTTTGCAGTGACTGTAGCCTGAATCAAATAAAAATTCGTTCATCATCAAATAAATTCTGATAGACATTCCAATATAAGTTAACAACTTATTATATGAATCACTTTTCTTAATTTTTTTTACAGTCTCTCAAACTCTAATAGAAATCTCTATTGTCTATCAGAAAGTCGATTGGCTTTTGAAATCATTTTTGACAAAAATAAGAAAAAATTTTCCACTGACTTTTTTTTTAAAATGAATTGAATTTTCTTCTAATATTGAAATAAATTTCCTAAAATCTTTGCAGACTTTTCTCTCTATGCAGGAGTTATAGAATAGTCACTTAAAATTTTAGGCATTTTTTTCCGTGTGTTTTCATAACTTCGAATTAAATCAGAATTAAATTAAAAATAAATCGTAAAGAAACGGGAAAGACAGTCGGAATTAATTAAGAATAATAGACTAAGTTATGGGATTTTCAAATGGTGTATGACATTTTTTGTTACGACATTAAACTTCATCTAATGATAAAAATCTTATTGTTCATCGCTGCATCTCTATGTTGTTCAATTCAAAATTAAATTTTCCTTCTAATGACTTTGAACTTTATTCTGCAATAAAAATATTGTTGTGCGAGAAGATTAAAATGTATTTTATTAAATTTTCCATTTAAATGACAGTTTTTATATAGACATCAAAAAATAGTCACAGTGGAACACGTAATGACTTGAACTTTATCTTACGATAAGGCCTTGTGGTGTGAAGAAAGTGACGGTTTTTGAAATTGTAATGGAGGAGAACCCATTTCGTACATACATTATGTGAGGCATCTTCTAATAAGTTCAAAGTCACAAAAAAATTACTCAACAATCTCTGACTTGAGTGAGTCTATAATCCATAAATGTTATCTTATAAGGAGAGGAACTTATCTTACATTAAAATCTTTTTGTTAATCCATTTTTAATAATAAAATAGTTAGGACTAGTTTTAATGTTCTACTAGTATGGTAACCAATCTGTATTGTAGATACATAGGTATTTATTTAAGAGAACACGGTAAATGCAAATAGTACAGATTCCTCGGTGATGATAAATATTTTTGAGATGAGCCTGCAATGTAACATGAATTTTCCTAAAACTTAATATAATGTTTGGTAAAATCAACATCTTTTATTTAAATTAGCCAAATGACTGTTTTGTATTTAATATGCAATCATTTATACCCAAAAGCAACCACAAACATACACACCCAATTTAGTTCTTTTTCATTCCATTCAAAATATTCACGGGCGGCTTTCATTACATTTTTAGGTTGTGGTTTTTTCAGAAACGAAAAGTATCTTTAGGTAGAGATTTTTCCAGAGACCGGGCAATGATTAACCCCCACCTATATGGGAATAGTGTTCTTTTTCAAAATTTAACCTATTCTATAAAAGCATGAATTGGAAAGTTTTCATTTCAAAATCGTTCCATATATTTTTTTTAATTTCAAAAGATCTTATTTCGAAATTACTAATTTTTCTTAAAAGAATTTTTAAAACCCAATATTTAAAAGTTTTTTCATTCAAGAGTGCAAATTTAATTCAAATTACTACTACTCGTTGATGGCTACTGATCTAATATAAAAATTATTCTTTTTATACTGGGACTATAAACGAATAATTGATGTCAAATACAAAGCAAAGTCAAATCAAGTCGGAAGCAGTAAATCAGGTTTGTGCTTATCGCCTCAGATCACGATTCGACGTTGCCTGTAACCACCTTATCACGCAGCCCTTTAATCACGGCGAGTGTCGGAGCTGATGCAAGGCAGATCCTCTTGATTAATCGCGGCTTTAATTGTTTTCATGAATTCCTTATTATCGTATAAGTGTGACCAAGTACGTAGCACTATGCATTTAACCAGTGAACTAAAAGCATCGCTGTGCACGCGACCAACCATTTGCTTATTTATCAGGTGGTACGGATTTATTGCTTATCACACCGCATAATTAAGAACCCTTAATTAGTTACCAAGTATTTCGTTTCTATGATCTTTCTTGTTTAAGATTATTTTATTGTATTAAAACTTTCTTAAGAACTATCGACCCCTTGACATAATCTCAAACTAAAGAACTGTTTATAGAAGCAAAAACAAAGAACATATTATTTATCTGAAGTTGGATAAAAAGGCTGCAGACATAGATACATGAATACATACATACACACATACATAGATACATGCATACATACATAATATGCTTGCAAATCTCAATTTTTTCTTTTACGCTTCTGGAATATCTCAGGATCAACTTGATCTAAAAAAATACCTAGGACTCGATAACTGTAGGTACGAACCTTCAATATTTTCGAAGAATAGTGAAAATTCAAGAAAATAGTAGTGATTTAAGAATTGGTCTTTGTATGTTTCCCACATTTGTGCACAGACGTTTTAAAGTTAAAAGTCAAAGCATCGAAAACTGTAATTTAATGATTGTGAATTCCTTTTGTTCAAGCTTCTCGTATCTCATGCTTCGCTCTCGATTGTATTAAAAATTTGAACTTTTCTACATTATGTTTAACACTGTTATATCAAATGTATTATTATTATTTTATCATTATCATTTAAACTATCATAACTTTAATATTTTCTTCTTATTTTGCACTAATTTTATTCCTCAACTAACCACAGAAATCTATAATTTCAAGAAATTTATATTATTACAACTCACAATATGCTTTGCGTAATGAAAAAAAGTATTTTAAATGTCTTATTTTTTAAATTAAAAAAAATTTTGCATCTCTTTAAAGGAAGATTGCTAATAAACAATTTATTGCAAGTTATGTCGTTTCTTACAAAATTTATTTGTTTAATTTCTAATCTCATCTTTTGTCAATTAATTTCTTTCATGCCTTGGGTCGTTTTTTCAAAAATTTAATTTATTGATTTTTAATGTTATTTTTCACAATTTAATCAAAAACTGCGCATCATATCAAAAAGTTTTTAATTACAAATTTGTAGCTCTTTTCGGGAAGAGCAAATTTTGTAAATATATTTTTTTTATACCCTGTTTCGTTTTGCCAAAAAATTGTATTTTTTCTATTTTTAATGTTGTTTCTTTACGAATAAAATAAAAACTACGCGTCTGATCTAAAAGTGACTAACAACAAATTTTTAGATATTTTTTGAGTGCAGGATTTTTCTCGTGTCATTTGTCATATTTTTTATTTTTCAGGAGAATTCAAAACGTTTATCATCACAATCTTACAGGGCATTCAAAAAGCAACATTTTTCTTCTTATGATTTTTTTCATTACGTGCCTTATTTACCTTCAAATATTCATTTTCGTTTCTTTTTTTAAGCATTGTAAGTGCTATAACACTAATATTTGTTTTATAAAAAAATACAAAAAGAGAAATTGTTTATCCTTCTGCATTTTACAAACAACCTTGCTGAGAAATTTTTGTATCTAAAAAAAAGTGGTCTCAAAAATTTTCAAAATGCGTTTGCTTTTTGAATTTGTATCCAAACTGGCTAACTAAGATTTTTTTACACTTAAGAAGTATACCAAAGTCTAATCCAATCTGTTGAACATCCATTGAGGTAATGGGCCGTATTATGGAACGGTTTTCAGAGTAACGAAGAAACATCGTCGATTACAAATGTTTGAGTAAACTACTCAAAATAATCCAAGTACATTTTAAAAGGCCAATATCTCTAGTATCAAAAGAAAAGTCGCTAAATGTTTATTCGTGGTAATTAAATAAAAATAACAGAGAAAATGTAGGGGCTTAGCATGTTCCTATGATGGAACACCCTTTCCTCATCATGCCCCTGTGTTCCACAGGAAATGCCCCCTTTTTGGCACGGGTGCCTGTCATGCTGTGAATCTTGGATCCAAGTGGAACAATTTATTAAAAGCATAAATAAATATTCAAATGATTTATTTATTGAATTAACGTGAACACTTAACATCATTTAACAACAAATTATATCAAATTATGTACATTTCTTCTACTTCAAAAATGATGATTTTGAAAGAAGAAACAGAAATCCTATTAGTTTAACATTTAAAAGATAAATACTTATAACTAAATATCAGAGTAAATTATATAAGTACCTAATCCCTAGTTACTTTTCATTTCAGAAATTTTATTTGTTTTTTTTATATGCAATAAGTACAACAGAATAAAAAAATGTAACAAATTATAAGTATTTCAATGTATGCTGAATATGTATTTTAGTAAGAAAAATTAGTTTTCCACTAAATAAGAAAAACAAATTTTCAACCAAAATAAAGATTCTTCAACTGGCATAGATGCATTTTAAACCAAAAAGAAGATTTTTTAACCAAGTAGATTAATCTCTACGAAAAAGACGAATTTTCAACTAAAAAAGGTAAATTGTTAATCAGACAATTTTTTCAGTTAAAAAAATTAATTTTCTTTCAAAGAGATCAATTTTCAACTGAAATAATGGAATATTCAATAGGAATAGTTACATTTTAGTTAAACAATAATCATTTTTCAACAAAATATAAACAATTTTCAAACAAATTATTAATGCTAAATGAATTATGAAAAAAATAGTTACACTTTCATAGAAAGTGATGAATTCTCAACTGAAATGATGAATCTTCAACTTGAATAGTATAAATTGTAACCTCAAACATGAATTTTGTAAGAAAAAAGATCCATGTTCAACTGAATAGTTTAATATTAAACTAAAAAATATAAGACTTCAACCAAAAATTTAATTGGTAAGTTTTCAGTTCACCAAATCAGTTTCGAACACAAACATTTTAACACATATTATTTTAAAGCCAAAAAGACGATTTTTCAAGAAAATACATTTTGATCTTATGTTATAGGGGTCGCACAGTGGCGTTTATGAGATATAGAGAAAGTCGGCCTTGTACATATTAGGCGTTTTCAACGGTTTCCTAGATATTTTACCTAGTGGGTGTGGCTAATATGATTAGAAATTCTTATAGCAGGCTATTTCCTAGATGGTGCTATAAGGGGCGGGGCTAATAGGTGTGTCTCAAATACAGGCGTAGTGAATAAGTTTATTTATTCAGTATATAAAGATGATTGTGGTGAATAAAGGTATGGTGACTAAGGTTAGGAATTGGGTGTGTATTACATAATTCTTATAACGAGTCATTTCCTACAGAAATTTGTGAGGGATGGGAGTAGAGGGAGAGCAATTTGTGGTAGATATGTTTATTAGTTGAGGCAGTACTAACTAATTTTTTTAGGGATGTATTCCTTGTAAAATGTTACGAGAAGAGGAACAACTAGAGGCGTGGTAAATCTGGGGCGTTATTAATTTAACTGAACATTTTATATTGCTTGCAGTAGTCGCGGCCACACGTACACGAAAAAAAATAGATAGTCAAACTTTGGGTGTTAAAATTTAAATGATCAGTTTGACCTTCCGGAAACCTACATATACAATATACAAGTTAAAATCCCTGTCTTCACTCCTTTTGATCGTGCGAGTGTTGCAAACTTACTATCAGGGATGATCAAATCAAAACTCTGAGATGGTTAAGCTAAATATTTTATTTTCAGTCACTTGTACCATTCGAGATCGACCAAATTCACTATCAAGAATAATGAACTCGGCACTGACATGGTCAAATAATGCGAAAACTTTACAACGGAGTAACGGACGCGATCGAGGAGGTTATTTCGCTTATCTGTATTGTAAAATTGCGTTTTTTCCAGTGATTCGATGTGATTGGGAATGGTGAGTATCCATTTTATCTGATGTAGCAGTCTCGAGAAGTCTCGGAGCTAACAGTTTTGAGATTAGGGTTAGAATAATACAATGTTTTAAGTTTTATTCCTATGATTATTTTAATAATCACTTGCAATTATTTAAAAAACCAATTAATCTATAATACACTTCATTGTCTTTTAACGTTCTTTCGCAGGATCTAGCATCAACACGACACAATTACGCAAAACTCATGAAGAGTTTGTAATGCAGCCAACAGATTATCGAGTTATTACTGGGTAACATTTTTTGGTTGAATTAAACTGTTTGTGATCTAAAATCAACGTATTTTTTGGTTGAAATACATACTAATACATTGCTCGTTGGGAACTCACATATTTGGTCAAAAATAAAACATTTTTAACTAAAAATTTAATGACTATCATACAAGTTTTTGGTTAGAAATTAACTATTTAGTGAAAAACTAATGCCTTTGAAGTTCAATAAATTGGATAAATATTTTTTTTCTAGGCTAACAAATTTTTATTTGTTGAAAATTCGTCTTTATGAAAGAAAAATTCATCAGTTCACATGAAAATTCATATCTTTGGATGTAAATGCAACTTCCTTGTCGATAATTCGTCTTTTTGTATTTAAAATTAAATAATTTCTTTGAAAATTTATATATTTTGTTCAACATTGGTTTTTTGATAAAACATTATTCTACTTGTTAAAAAATTCATTATTTTGGTTCAAAATTTAATAATTTTGTAGAAAATGTATTTATGGTTTGTTAAAAATAATTTTTTTAATATCAAAATTCAACTATTTTGTGTTTGGTTAAAACTTTATCCTGTTTATTGGATAAGTTGTGAATTTTTCCTTTTTAATAGAAAGTATGTTTTGTATGTAAACAAATAAAACACATATATTTCATTAAAAAGTTTTGCATTATATTAAAAAAAACTAGCCTGGGGTTTTAGTAACACAAGATATGTGTGTGGCAAAATGTATTTTAAACATCTTTTTCATAATTAAAAAGAAGATCTTATTACCCAAGATACTCGGTTCAATTATAATATAATGTCATTTTGATTATCTGCGATAGTTGTTTTGATTAACAGAGATAATCATTTTGGGTATATGAATATAATAGATTTAACCATTTTCTATATTGTACCTGAATATTCTTGGATTTTCAAGTTGACACTCTAAGATATTCTAGCACACACTTCCAGTAGCGTAAACTTGACACTCTGAGATAGTAAATCTAGCCTTCAGATTTTGAAACTCAAAAATCGTAAACTTGACATCCTGGGAGAGTAAATCTGACCATCAAATTTTGACACTCCGCGGATGGTACGCCCAACCATCAAGGGGGCTGTTCCATAGTTAAAACTCAAATATCATCTCTCGAATACACTCTAGAGGTTCAGACTGACCATCAATTTTTCTCCGCGTAGATCTGTGTTTTCGAACGAGGACTTTATTGAAGAATGTTATGAAAATATGGGAAAATAGAGGCGC
This sequence comes from Druon quercuslanigerum, assembly GCA_010014905.2. Taxonomy (NCBI): domain Eukaryota; kingdom Metazoa; phylum Arthropoda; class Insecta; order Hymenoptera; family Cynipidae; genus Druon; species Druon quercuslanigerum. The sequence goes on along the minus strand of JAAAKG020020047.1, from coordinate 5,752 downwards.
CGTAAATCGGAAGAATGCTTCATTTCAGACTTTGTTATGAACCTGCGATGTTGTTTTTAGCAGGCGTGGCGATAAGTGAAACAGGGGCTGATCAAGTCCGAAAAAATAAAAACCTGATTCAAAATCAGTCTATTTCCTCGTTTTTCTATCAGGGTATTTCTGAAAGAATTATAGGAGGGAAGGAACAAATGAAGGTTCGGTATACCACCGGCTTCCTCAATTGGAGACCTATTTATGAATGACCATCCAATATTCTTTCTAGTAGGCGTGACTATACGTAAAAAAGATGTCTTTCTGTCCCCAGAAAAGAAAACTAGCATGTTATGAGAGGGGTGGGGGGAGGAGGGTAATCGGACTTGGTATTTCAGGGACCTTTGGTACCTTTTCACGAAAGTTTGTTATTGTTCATAGCATGCGTGGCCACATGGGGAAAAGCAGTATGAATTTTCCCCAAGAAGAAAAAACGGATCTAAAAATAGACTTCAGTAGCAATTCGAACTTTAAATAATAATAGAGTTATGTAAAACGTATCTCATTTTAATTAAGATGATTCGATCTCTTGCTACCAATTTATTTTGCATAAGTCGCGAGGATGCTTTGCAGGCGAAAGTCTGGGAAAGACACAGATGAAAGGACGGATGCTGACAAAGAAAACGTAATTACGTAGTAACTCGGTTTGTCGACTACATTTTCAAAATTCATTACACAACCTCACAGGGGCGAGGAGAACATACGCAGCTTAAGACGTTACTTTGTTAAAATCGCTTTTGCATCTCGATTCCTTGTATTATTGGACTTGAAAGTCAAGGGCATTTAGATTGTTCATGTACTTTAACGAATTCCTTTCAACAGAGAGAGAAAAAGAAGGACAGAAAAAGCTTCTGGAATTGGAATTCCTTCGTTTCACTGTTAGACAGCAAGCAAGCAGAACAGGAAAATGTCGCACCAGCGAACATTGCCCTCTAAGTACGGTGCGAGAAAATCAAGTAAAACTTTATGTCCAGTAATGAGACACTTAAGTGGATTCCACCCCGTAGCAGACGGGACTGGTACTTTTTATTAGACAAGACGATTTTATTCCATTTTTGTTGTTAGAGTATTTTCTTTATCAATGTATGTTTAGAAGCGCATAACAGTGTAAAAATAAAACAACATTGATCAAGAATTAAAGTGTGAAATTATTTGGTATCCGCTTTAAATCTCTGAAATTAAGAAACAAAATGAATTGATAATTTGCGACAATATTAATTTTGACGTCAATGTTTTCGACGTTTTGCTTAATATGTTTCTGTACTTTTCATCTTTAATTAAAAAGTTTTTTATTTTGTATGACCTAAACTACGTGGAATAAAGAAAGAGCCATTACGGTTTCTGACTTTTAAGTTACAAAAATATAAAAATTTTAATTTTTAAACCTACCCATTTAAATAATTTCACTAGCAAGCATTTCAAATTTGATATTAATCAAATTTGCAATAGTTTAACATTCTTAAAGTTAAAGCATTTAAAATTGAATTTTTTAAATTGTGTGTGGCTGTCAAATGTTAATGTATCACATTCGTCCTTTAAAATTAAAAACGCTCTGCTTCCGAAACTTAAAACATTTCGTTCCCTTTTTCATTATTAAGAGTTTTACTTTGAGAGAAATCCTTGAATTCCTTGAATTCTCTAAATTACTACAAAAACTTTGAATACTTAAAATTTTCTGAATTTTTTGATTTCTCGGAATTCCCTGAATATCTGACATATTCTGAATTCCCTAAACCCTCTGAAGTTCCCGAAATCCTTTAATATTCTTAATTTTTTCGTTAATTGGAGTTTTCCGAATTCCTTGAACTCTTTAAATTTCTGAAAATCTTTGAAACTATGAAAATCTCTCTCAGCACAAGCGCTATAATTTACCTATTATTATTACGGGACATTCTATAATACTAGGCAGTGCCTATATTCTCTAAAATTTTGTATTTCTCGAAAATCTATAAAATACCTAAATATTTTGAATTTCAGAAACACTTTAAAGTACCTAACATATTTGAATTATCTAAATGCTCTTAAATCCCTTAAATTTACTTAATGCCCTGAATTCCTTGAATTCCTAGAATCCCAGGAAATTCTATTAATTTGAAGTTGAAAATTTTAAATTTATGAATTCCTTGAATTTTTGGATATCAAATATTTTGGATTCACTGAGTTTTTGTATTCTCTTAGTTCTCTTGATTCTATGAACTCCCATAATTCCTTGAATATTATAAATTTCTATAATTCCTTTAATTATATAATTCTTCTGAATTTTTTGCATTATTTTGAAATTCTCAGAATTCAGGGAGTTTTTAGAATTCACGAAATGCCGCAAATGCAACGAATTCATATATTTCGGAAATTTCAGATAAACTGAGATATACCTGAGAATTTAAAGGAATTCAGAAGATCTAAAAATTCTAAGAATTCAAAGGCATTTTAAGTAATTCAATAGAATAAACAATCTCTAAAAGCCTAATATTTTTGAAGTGGGCTTTTAAGTCTACAAGACCCTTTTAAAATTGTTCTTTGAAAAAAAAACCATGCACTTCAAATTTTCTTTTATAAATTAAATAAATTGTACAATTCAAATTAGAGTTATAGTAATCTCGTTTTATGGTTATACCAAGAAGTATATGCGCGCTACAGTCAGTAGAAATGTGTTTGCAAGTAACAATGAACAAGTATAAAGCAAGGTTAAAATGATTTAAATTTCCAAATAAAAAGTGTGTGAATTTTTCATTCTACTCGTCTGTTTGATTATTATTGATATGCAATGTAACAAATTTCCATACTTTTTATTTACTAGTGTTACCTTGGCTGAAAAAATTACACATCTCTATTTATCATTTAAAGTATACAACTTAATCAATGGAAAAAAGAATTTAACAGTCATGTTCCTGCATTTTTTTTTAAATTTTTGAATAGCTTAATGTAAAAAGGGGCTTTCAAAATTAAATTTATTTCGAATTTTCCAACAAGGGAATTTCCATATAAAGTTATTATATAGTGAAATAATGAAACTTAAAATAGGTATCAGCATTTAATTTGAAATTTTTAATGTCTTATTCTCTAAATTCTAGTATATCTGGATTCATATATATTTTCTTAGTCATCTGAATTCCTTGCAATGCTTTAAACTCCTCGAAACTGTCTCAATCATCTGCATTTCTAAAATAAGCGTGGTTCCTTGAATTTATGAAATTTCTGAATTTTATGAATTTGAAAATACTGCTAAGGATTCAAATGGATGAAAAATATTCAGGGATTTCTGAGAATTTATCATATCTACGGAATTCAGATAATTAAAAGGAATTCAGTAGTTTAAAAGAATTCAGAATATCTTACGAATTCAGGAAATTTTGAAAGTAGAGGAAATTTGCTGAGATCCTTAAATAATTAAAGAAAACAGACATGAAAAACAAAACCATCTCTGAGAGAATTAGTTGCGATCTCTCGGGGTAACGGTATTGATGTGATGGGGGGACTTGTGATCAATATTTAAAAATTTTTACCCAATTGAGAAAAAAGTAAAAGCTACAATTTTACAGAAAGGCTTTTTGATAAAATACAAAATTCATGGAATCTATCCTAAAAAGATGTTTGACATTAATAAAAGAGTTAGTTTTCTTTGACACAAAAAGGAAATAAAGAAAAATTAGATACAAATACTAAAAAGTTTTAAAATCTCTCTTCAATTTGACTATTGGAGATTAAGAGAAGGTAAGAATGCAATAAATAATTCATGTTTTGATTAATACTCATCCAGATATTTTCTTTTCAGTTATGTAAATCTTTCATACCTTTATTTTATCTTATAAATAATCCCTGATGAGGAGGAAAAAGTGTAAAGTTGATATTGGTTGACTGCTCCCCCTTTTTTCCTCTTTTTTCTTTTTGGTTTTCTTTTTTCTTTTCTTATTTTGAAATTAATTATTCCTGATAAAATAGATTACTGGTAAATTTTAAATAGAATTTTATTAGTAGAGACACTAAATTCATGAATCGTTCCAATCTGAAGGGTTTAGTGATGCATATTTTAAGAGTTATTTTAATTGAGTTCTGAATAATTTACCTCGATTTCTTAAAAGAAATCTTTTTATTTAAATTTTTGAAAAAGAGTTTATTTAATTATCGGCGATTTTAGAAATGCATTAGATTTTTGGATTATTATTTCTTTCGTTTTTGGAAAATCTACTAATCTCAAGAAATTGATGCAGAATCAACCAATAAATACTATTATTTATATTATTAATTGGCAAAGCAATGTTTCTCGCACGCGGTAGCTTAGGCATAATATTTCTGGATAGTAATAAAGATTAAAGTATTTGATGTCATAAAATGTTTTTAAGTAGCTTGTACTTCATCCTCGAATAATCCTCTAATCTCTTGTAGGTTAGCGTCTAGTATTCGATAGTACGGACGGTGCTGCGGGTGTTCGAGAGTGGTCCGAAACCCGGGGAACATGTAGAAAGCAACTATAACTTAGCCTCAGCCCGAGTTAATCGTTGTAATGCCTTGATTTAATACCACGCTGAGACGAATATCCTTTATCCTTGGAATTAATGGCGGGACGCACTTTACAGCCACAAAAGAAAATGCAGGAGGTCCATGGCAATAGAACTCTGGTTGTTACCTTTGATTTAATGCTCAATCGAAATTATAACGTCTGCAGAATTTCGGCCACGTATGGAATTGTTTCCATACTACCAAATCTTACGATGAATTTCGATCTCGTTCCTGTAAGAGATTTAAAACAAGTTTATCATTTATTTACAAAGAAAAATTATTATACTGAAAATAACTCCCAACGTACCTGTCATCACTGTAGTCAAAACCATATGGTACTAGGCATTTTATTTTAAAACCCCGGTGAAACAGAGGTCTACCACACGAATCACCCTAGCTGCTGAAGTATCATTTAAATTCTTTAGCATGACTACGCCAGGCGGCGCCAGTTCAATGGGATGATATTGGGAACATTCTTCTTTCTTTCTTCTTCTATATTAGAAGAAGTTGAATTTGCCTGAACGTTTGGCCAGTGGAGAGGAAAACTCCAGAAAATCATCTCCCGAGTTCAGCCGCTTTTTCGACAGTCGAGTTTGCAGGAAGACATTCAGTTCATCATCGGCGTCAAACCTCCCGCTTGACATTAGTTGAAACGAGGCGAATACACAACCTGGTTGTACGAAGATGATGGTAACCCATCCGAGTGCAGTTAATACCACTGCGCTGGTCTACAGTGCGAAAAAAGTGTCTGGCCCATTTTGAAAAAAGTTTTGTATTTGAAAAAATTAAATAAGAAAAATGGATTTTTCAACACTTTTTATAAAAGATACATGGAATTAGTCCAAAATACCTGAAATACGCCACTGTCAGACTCTCGAGCGCGAACAATTTTCAGAAGGTCTTTTTTAACAGTGCCGTTCTGTTATTAATGCCTGGTTCAGGCGTAAAATTGAAAATTTGTTTAACCGTCGCCTGGCATTATGAAGAAAGTCGGATCAGAACTTTGGGCAGGTAGGGGAAGTCACAGAAGTCGGGCTAGAGCTCGAGTTTGCATTCGAATTAATGGCACTATTAAGAGTGTTACGTCCTGATAGAACGTAAGAATTTGTAGGTTTTATTTTACGATAGTCTTAAATTTGCCAATATATTTTACACAATTCAGGCGTCCTCTTTGGGCATTTTGGTATGAGGATTATCTCAATATAGCTATTACAGTTTATGATTG
>JAAAKG020020036.1:0-20362 GCA_010014905.2 Druon quercuslanigerum | reverse complement strand
AAATTATGTTATAACAACTTTTTAGATAAAATATTTAAATTTTAAATAAAAATTATATTGTGTTATTTTTAACAGAAATGTTCATTTTTTAAATTAAAATCATGAAAAAGAATCCAAATTCTTAACAATCTTATGCTATGTTAGCGTTTTACTTTCGAAATGCTATTTTTAATAAAAACAATATTATAATAAAATAATTTAACATTTTTCATTTATTTGCGTTTTTCAGTTTAAGTGGATCCTTTACCGGAAATTTACATTTTAAAAAACGTATTCGGTATTAAATATTTATAATTTTTAACTATTTTACGATACTTTAAGAATGTATACAAAAAATTGTTATTTTAATACAAGGATCATTTTAGTTTAAACAATATTTATAATTCTAAATAACATTGTTATATTATCTTAGTGTTTTTGTCGAAAATTAGTACTTTTAATTGTAAAAGATCGAAACATTCTTCAGGTTATTATACAGTCATTAAATTCATATTTTGTTTAGAATTTTGTGTTTCTAGGCGTTATTTTTGTATGCTTAAAATTGGTACATGTTCCACGATGCGAGATTGTTTCAAATTTCGATTAGATGAGACGTTAGTGCGCATAATTTGTAAATAAAAAGTCTTGATTCGATTCCAGCTGCCGGTATTTGTAGCCATTTTTTGTTGTTAAAATTTTGTTACTGGAATGGATTATCAAATCTATTTCAATCATGCCACAAAATTAATTTTTAACCATGTTTTTTATTAATTATTTTTTATTTATCCTTTACCAATGTTTATTGACATAGGCAGCCAAATGTGAGGTTTACACGTACATTTTGTTATAATCTATCAATGATGATTAACGTCAAGCAAGTGGTCTTTCATTTCTGCATTCAATCACATCGGAATGCATGCAGTTTCGCTTTGGCTTCGTGATTAATGGGTTATATTTAGAATTCATTGAATACGAATGATTCAGCGGGGTAGAAACAGAGAAAATGTGACTGTGACGAGGTTTAACGGATCGATAGAACAAATAATTTCACGTGTCCACCAATCTGTAAAATCGCTGCCTCGCGGGACGTGAGCCCGAAATTTGTGAAAGGCAATCTAACAAAGATGAATAATAGTACATGATACGAGTTTTCACAGGGCGAAACTGAAAAGAAAAAAAAACCTCATTGATCCTAACTGAAGCAATGAAAAACGGAAGTTGATAAAGTTTTGTGCGACAGACCTATCGCCGCGAAAGGAAAAAGAGGGTGGTCGTAAAAAGGTTCACGTTCATAATTCAGGGTACCACGTTCATAACTGAAACATTTCAGCTCACGAAACGGAAATACAGTGTGCCGAGAAACCGTGGCACAAGCTCCTCCGGAAATTTATACATTTTTTAAAATAGAAGGAGATGGAATGTCGGTCGTTGGAAAAATTGCAAACAGTATCCAGAAAACAATGGTTGATTTCATTCAAAATCTAACACTGCAAATATGATACCCATCATCCAAATTTATCTTTCTTTTGCAAGAAAAAGTAAGAATTGTTTCTTTTTCAAAATTTTAATTCCAATCTATCTGTTTATTCCAGTCGGGCTCTCGATCTTCCATCATGCCTTCTTTCTGCCTCTCTCTTTTTCAGATTGTATCACTCGCAAAATATCCTGTCGACTTCACTGCCGTGAAGGATTGAAAGCTCTTCGAAAGAAAGCTGACGAGGGAAGTAAAGCGAGTAAATAAACGAATTGCGGTAGAAGAGGAATTTCACTGAGAGGTTGAAAGAAAGAAAGGTTTCTTTGTTTTCAAAAAACGGCCACGTAGCTAAAAAAAGATGCGCCTCCATAAAAACGCAAATAAAATTTATGGGCCCTTTCATCAAGAATATGTCTAAATAGAACCTCGTTTTCGATAAGTGTTTTCCTATACTAGTAGAGTAGGTAATCAAAGCAATACATTATATTCAGAGACTTGGAAAGAAAGTAGATTGCTCCTGAGATTGTTTCATGTTTCAGAGTGCCACATCATTTCACGTTATTATCTTTCTTATGCATTTACTTTTCCATGTGCAAGTTTAAAGCAGAAATCCGGAACCTGATGGAATTTTACTTGACATTCTTTTATTGGAATTTATTTTCAAAATTAAGAGCCACCTTAAAATTTAATTACATTTCCATTTACATTCGCTATCCTACTTTATTTAAACTAGTTTCATTCTGCTCTGATTTAAAAAGATATTATATGAATCTGGGTTTTTAATTTTATTCATAATCAACAACAATAGTAGGAGCATGCCCGGAAAGGACTCTAAACTTTTTTGAATTGGTTTGAATAGGTCCAAAAAATTACTTCAAATATATTAAAACTATTTCTAGACAGCTCTAAGCATAACCAGAACCAGTCCAAACTAGTTCAAGCATGAACGAAAAAGTTTTAAATAGTCCTTAAATAGTGCGAAATATTCGTAATTTTAAAAGAATAGGGATATGATATTTGTAACTTAGTTTAATACTAATATTCAGAATTTCGTCGAAAGAATGAGGAACTTGTAGTAAAAAATATTTGTTTCTCGTCTAAGCTCCTTTGTACCGCATCCTAAAGAATTAATTACCTGTTTCTAATGGGTTCCAAAGTGGTTAAAAATGGATAGGAACTGGTTTCAGCTCATTTTAACTCACGAAGGATTTTAGGTCAGTTATAGGGTCTTATCGCTAATTTAAAATGTTAAATTAGCGATAAGATGCGGTTAGTAATATCAGCTATAATAGTCAGTCATAATGTATGACAAGTTGTACAAAATCATTTTAGGACAGTAGTAAGTGTGCCGAATAGCACAAGTCTATTTGAATGGTACATAAGCATTTATTAGAATTATTAATTAGTTTAGGGAAGTAATGACTAGTTATTAGTAGCACAAGTCAAGTTTAGAAAACCATAATGGTTTATGTAATATGTAAGTCAATTTGGTTAAGCATTAAGAAATATCAAATATTAATTTATATTTTAAGTTATCCTAAAGAGATATCAAGTGGTATAAGTAATTTGAAGCCGACCACACGAGGTGACAAATAGTATAAGTGACTCATAATGTGTGGCAAGTAGGATACGCCTTGTTGAGTCAGCCAGTCAAAGTCTAAAATATTAGAAGCTATTATATTATAATTATTAGTCCTAAATTAAGTAGAACTATTGTGTGCTATTGTACTACAAAATTTGTGTAAAAAATAAAAATTTGAGTTAGAAGTTTTAAAAGATCTTGTTTTGGGCCAGCAACACTATTTTTTTCAACACAAGTTGTGCTAAAATGTGTTAGATTTTTGCTCTATCGCACCGCATACAATTTAAACAAATCAAAATTGAAGTAAAAGTTACAAAAAAAAATCAGTTACTTTGTTACCGTGGGTTAGCCATGAGTAAATCAAGTAGCACTTGCCCTTTTAAGAAAGTCTAAAGAGATACCATGTAGTACCATGTAATATTTTGAAACTAACAAAAAGTGTGTGAAATAGTATGCATCTTTTTAAGCCATCGATAAGGAGTGTCAAGTAGTATAAACCATTTTAAGTAAGCCTTTCGAGATTACAAGTGGTCTAGTCTAGCTTAAGTCAGACTTTCATGATTGCAACTGGCATCAGTCGGCCAGGTTGGGTTTCAGAATCTATAAATCGTTTAAAGTTAAGCGACAACAACTTTTTAAGTCCATTAAAACTATTTCTGGATGTCACAAAATTCTTTATGAGTAGTGTAAGTGCATTTGGATTGGCCATGAGGAGTATCAAGTAGCAATTGCCCTTTTAAGAAAGTCTAAAGAGACACCATGTAGTACCATGTAGTATTTTAAAAATAACAAAAAATGTGTCAAATAGTATGCATCTTTTTGAGTCATCCTAGGGTGTGTCAAGTAGTATAAACCATTTTAAGTAAAACTTTAGAGATTGCAAGTGGTCTAGTCTAGCTTAAGTCAGACTTTCATGATTGCAACTGGCATCAGTCTGCCAGTTTGGGTTTCAGAATCTATAAATCGTTTTAAGTTAAAGGGCAACAAGTTTCCAAGTCCATTTTAGTCAGACAATAATTATTGCAAATGGTATGAGTAATAGTAGTTAAAACTATTAACCTCAATTACCCAGTGGAAATCATAATAAATTTATTTTTTCACGTTTTAAACCCAAAAATAAAATTTTAATAAATTTTTGTTATTTTAATTGTGTGTGTCACAATATATTTAGGCAGTATAAGTGAGTGTTGGTTAGCCGTAAGGGTTATCAAGTAGTAATTGACAAGTTAAATTAGTATTGAGGAAAAGCAATTAGTACAAGTGATTTTCAATCAACCAGATGAGGTTCCAAATAGAATAACTTAAACATAATGTGTGGCGAGTGGCATACGCCGGTTAAGGCACGCAGAGATTTCGTAAAATAGTATAAGTAAGGTCAAGTAAGCCATTAGAGACTTCAAGTGGTCTAGACTATTTCATGTCAGCCATTCATTATTGCAAGTGGTCTTGATTTTTAGTGAGTAGCATACGTCAATTCTTAAATATCATGACTGGTGTAAGTAGTATAGCTTAATTTTGGTCAGTCGCAAGCAATATCGAATGGTAATATACCTTTTAAGGGCATATGGTACTCTGTGATGTGATAAATCGGGTTTAGTTCCTTCAGCTTCTTTTACGCAAAAATCAAAATTATTAAAAACTGAATTCGGAGATGCTATAAAAGATTAGAGCGGACGTCCCATAACTCTTTTTGAGGGATAATAACAAAAAAAATGTATTTGATAAATAAAAATTTTATGCATATGTACTATTTTAAGGTTAGGATTGTTTTTCAGTTTTCTGCCTTCCCGATAATGTAGGCCTCGGTCGTACCGATGCTGTAGGTAGTACTCAGGAAAAATAATTAGAGAGTAGCGTGACACACATATCCTCAAAATACACACACACACACACACACACACACACACACATCAGCAAAATTAAATTTTTTGAATTTTTCGAGAAAGGAAGAGTTCGGGGACGTCCGTTGGCATGTTCGCTATCATTTCTTGCATTTTGAAGACAAAGTCTCTCTTATTGTAGGAAAAAACCCGAGGGAATCTAGCGCTGTTAAAATTGATAAAATTTCGTAAGTATCACAGATATAAATCAAATGTAGCAAAATATTTTTTTTTAATGAACACACAAAAAAAAATTTGAGGACGTCCGTTAGCATGCTCGCTATCTTTTTCCAATTTTTTAAGAAAAAATCTTTATTATTGTAGGAAAAAACTGAAGGAACCTAACACTGGTAAAGTCAATAATTTTCTTAGTATCACATGCCCTTAAGAAGGTAATAAGGGATATCAAGTAGTACAAGTAATTTTGAGATAACTATTTGAGGTGAAAAATATAAAAATTCAGCTAAAATGTGTGGAAAGTAGCATACGCTTTGGTAAGATCGCCCAGCAGAATTTAAAATACTGTAAGCAAGGTTCAGTAAGCCATAATAGATTTTAAGTAGTATAGTACAGTCGATTTGGAGCCAACCTATTATTATTTCAAGTGTTATAAGTATTTTTTAGACATTCAGAAATCATATTAAGTTGTATAAGTAATTTTAAAGGTCGTTTCTATTGGTGGTAAGCAGCAGAAGTCAATTTCAAAAAGCCATAATAGGTTTAAGTTATTTTTAGTCTCCCATTAGCGGTATTAAGTAGAGCAAGTCATTTAAAGTCAGACATCAGTGGGTGCAAATAGGAAAAGCAAATTTATGTTATAAAATATCTAGTATTCTTTTCTTTTTAAGTCAAGCATGCAATATTAATTAAGCCCCAAAGCATAAGTCACTTTGAGTTCGTCATAAAATGTTTCAAGTGGAATAAGTCAACCAAATTGGTTACCTGACCCGTTTCTGTCAGTAAATTACGGTTCCAGTTTTGGTATGGAATGTTTTTCATAATGCAGAAAAGCAAATATTGAATACATGTCATGAAATATCGACTTAAATTTAACCCTCGTAAATATCTTGTGCTAGTCCTAGAGAACAATGAGTCTTAATAAACCAATTATTTAAAAAAGTAAAAATAAACGGCTTGTTCCTGAATTATTTTTAAACAAATGTGCCAAGCCAGCATTTCTACAAAGAGCAGAGGGCCAGACAGAGAATATTCGGCACCGCAGTTACTGGCGACGTCTTTCAGTCTAAAATTCTCTGTAGCTGGTGCCAGCGAGGGTGGTCCTCAACCCCGCAGCTCCATTGCAATCCTGCAGCCAACTACGCCCTCCCCGAACACCGCTTTTCAACTGTGAGTCTGTTATCCAAACGTATATCCCCAAGCGGGTGACTCTAACAAAACAAAATCTCCACTCTCAATTGCACTTCTATTACGATGTAGCTCTGCCATTACAATCTCCCTTTCAATTCAAAACCCACACGGAAAAAATATAACCCCTCCTAAAAAAGTAGACGTTTCATCAAAAAAAAAATCTTCAATTTATAAAACCTAGACAGTATTTCTATTCAAACTCTAGAGCGGCTTCAAAGAAGAAGCACCACTATCCTGCTCTTTTTCGCGATGACAATGCAACCCCAGCAGGATTGGGAGAGAAGAGGTGTTTTCGCGAGGACGATAAAGCTCATTGATTTTCACTTTAGGAAAAGTCGATCGCTACTACATTTATTACTTTTATTCTGGTTATCTTCGTTCGTCATCACCGATCCCTTTAACGTTTCTTTCCATGACCTAACGACATAGACTCGTTGCTAGCTTTCTTATCTTTCTGTCTTGCCTCAAAGTTATTTATTAAAGACATTAAATTTTCATTACTTAAGGATACTGACAGTAGAAGTCAATAGATTGTATTAGGTATGATATTTACATAAACGATCCGACATTTCTCATTAATTAATCTTAAATTCTTTGGTGTAAGTTTTGAGCTGATTCAAACTTGAGAAGAAAACGTTACACTACAAAATACAATTAATAACATGTGGGAGGAGGGGGGCGGATTTAAGTTATGAATTTTAATAACATTTAGAATTTTTCTTGATAATAAAAAAATGATTGCGAATTTTAAACAATATGTTTTTTTCAGCGGTCAAGTTCAATAATTACTTAATAAGTTTGAATATAGCTCTAATATTTCAAACTTGAAACTCTTTGTCCTATTTTCCTCTTATTCCATTTTTTAAACCCCATGTTTAAAAATGCTTGCTGCAAAGGTCAATTTGTCTAAAAATTCTTCACTTTTGTTGGAAGCTATTGTTCCTTCGTTGAAAATTTAACTATATTCTTGGAAATTTTTTTTTGTTGAAAAAAATTTTTTTTAACTAAGCATGCAGCTATTCAATTGTAGATTGTAAATTTATATTTTGGACTCAAAATTGATATTGGTAGAAAATCTAAATATTTCATGTTTGGAAAATCCATTTTCTCAGTAAAAAAATCATCTATATGGTTGAATATATTACATTTTTTCGTCGTTTAGTAATTACTTTTTTTTAACAAAAAATGTAACTATTACATTTTTCGATTAAAAATTCATATATTTGATTCAAAATTTATATTTTCTGATGAACAGTTATGTCTTTCGCAGAAGAAGTAACAATATTTAACTTTTAGAAAATCGATCTCCTGGGTAGAATAATCATCTTTAAGGTTGATTCACCTCATTCGTTATATATTTTTTTGTTTTTAATGAAACAGTTAACTATTCCCTGGTTAAAAATTTCATATATTTAAATCAAAATTAATATTTTCCAAATAAAAGTTCAACTATATGGTGCAAGTTCTTATACTTTGGTAAAAATTCGTCTTTTCTAAAGAAAATGAATCTTCATTGTTGAAAATTCATCCTTTTTGCTTTCAAATGCCACTTTTTAATTGTAAGTTCTTCTGCTTTATTTAAAGATAAAATTACTATTTTGAGAATTATTCTTTTTTTTTATTTAATTTAATTATTTTTTATGTCAAATTAAAATATTGTTTTGTCCAAATAACAACTATTATTATATGTACATGAGAATTTATGTTTTTTTTAAAAAGAAAAACTTGTTTTAGAGTATTTGTCGTGCCGAAAATCATATATCTAAAAAATAGTTTTTCTATGATTTTAAGAATCAAAATATTGAACTTTCTCTGACTAGCGCTTCTTACCAATTTTTGAAAAATTATTGAATTTTAATATATGACGGCTCATTTTTTCCGGGAAAAGATTCTCTAGACTTTTAATGTTTCCGTTTTTGATAATACCTAAATAATCTCAATATGTAATTATTTGTTTAAAAAAAAATTTCTTGAAAAAAATTTGTTCTAACGATTTAGAGCTATAGACAAATTTACTATTTTGTCAGATATGTGACTTTTGACACGAAAAATACCTTTTTAAAAAATTATTATTTTGGAGTTTTTCAAGTTTCAGACTATTAGTTAAAAATTCATTTTTTGGTCCAAGCTTCCACAGTTATGTTGAAAATTCTTGTTTTTGCTTAAAAATTAAAAAAATTGATAGAAAATTAATTTTTGTTAGGAATTCACATTTTTTGTTAAAAGTACAAACATTTGGTTAGAAATTTAATTATTTACCTAAAAATTAATTTTTTTGTTGAAAATACAAATTTTTTCAAAATATTTAACAGTTTTGAAAGGTTATATAAATAAATTCTTGTAAAGATACAATTCTACTTTGTCAAAAATTTATTTTTGTAAACATATAATTCTTTGTTTAAATGTTTGACTTTTTTTTTAAACAAATTTTTATTGATATATTTGTCTTAGTTCTTTGAAAATGACCTTTTTTTGAAAATTCAACGGTTTTGATCATGTCATTCTTTTTAAATGTAACTCCTTTCTTGAATCATCGTCCTCTGTGCATGAAAATTTCATATTTCATGGTAGTAAAGTCATTTCTATATTTTTGTTGTTGTTAGGATTGCACTTTTTTGTTAAAAACTCAACTTTATAGGTTGAGAATTCAACGATTGGGACAAAGTAATATTTTGCGGCCAAAAGTTTAATTTTTTGTCCAAAATTCGTTCTTTTAGATTCGAACAAATTCTATTTTCGTGAGTAATTACCCCATTATTTCGGTTTTAAGATTATTTAAGCTACTGCGGTAAAAAACTATGGTCGTGAACGGGATGGAAGGGTGGCATACTTTAAAACTTTAAACGTGGTTTATGGACTAGTATTAAATTATTTCGAACTTATCATTAAATGGTTGTTTAAAATGGGTTTAAAAATTTTCTGGAGATAGTAAAAACTATTATTTAAATGATTCAATGTGATAAATTCATTTATTTTTTCATTATCAGTCTGATTGTCTCAATGTTATACACATATATTGGCAAAATAAATTCTCATTACTTAAACGTACAGAAGGCATAAATCAATAAGTTCCCTATCGCTTAAGCTTTCAATCCGCCCAGAGTTAATAAGCTTTCCCAGGAATACAATTCACTGTTTACTCTTTTTCATGTTTGCTTGTTATATTCGTTGCAAAATAAGAGCATTATTTAAGTAAGAGCAATATTGAAGAATTTATAAGCCCCAATTACTGCTTCTGATTTCTTTTAGTCTGGTTTGGTTTTGATGAAAATTTTCCTGGAATACCTCCCGAAGCATAAAACTTGCTTTTGGTATATACATCGGTATTTATTAACAAGATTCCTTTCAAAGTAAAATTTTATATGGCTCAGATTTTGGGTAGGCAGGATTTCACACTGTATTTCTTAATTTATTTACAAAAATTTAGATTATTATTATTCATTTTAAAAATTTCAATTTTCGTTTAAATCATAAAGTTAGTATTTTCTGCCTTTCGTTACTCATTAAATAAATAAATAATTTTGAAAAATTGTTATTTAACTGAACTTTTGTTAAATTTTATAATTAATATTTATTTTGTAGGTTGATCTCAATAAAAATTCAGAAATTAGTAATGTTTAAATAAGAATGATATAAATTTTTTTTTAATGAAATAAATTTTTCGATTGAATAAAAATGGATGCAAAAACATTAAAAAGCCAAAAAACTTAGTTAGAAATTATGTTTTTGCAAATCTAGTTTCCTCATTTTTCTAATTCTTTATACACTGAAAACAAAGACGTATTACCATGCAAAGGCGAAATAATCAAATAGCTTCCAACATATGGTGGTCTAAAAAAATAAACCTAATTCTTTTTGACATTTAAAATCAAATAAATTGCCATCAATAAGTGTATAAGTACCTAAACGTCAGTAAATATAATTCGTTAATGTTTTTTACTGTCATTTGATAATAAGAACAATAAAAAAGTTGAAAGACATAAAAATAGAGAAGAAAAGGGATTTATTTAGTTGCCCCCTCAGTTTTCTTTACTGGACATTAAATAGGACTTTAAATATAATTTTAATCTAATTTTAATTTCTTAAATTTTAAATTCGAATTTTTAAAAATGAACATCTGCATGCCAAAACCTGCAATTTAAGACAGACCTAAAAAAACTGAACTAAAATAAAAACTTCCAACATAGTAGGCTATACAGGGAAATTTCCTTGTTTTGCTTACCTTTTATCTATTAGTATGAATGAAAAGTACTAGGATTAAAATTTTTTTTTCACTAAATATCTATATTTGAAGAAACTCTATTTAAACAATCCCAGAAAAATAATGTGCTAAAAGTCGAAATTCCTACCATAGTAGTCTAAAACGAAAGTTTCTAATTTTGTATATATTTTTTAACCTTGGATAAAAAAACGGCAATTTAACATATAAAATATTATTTTGGTATAATGACGTTCAAATTTCGATAACTTTAATTTGATCCATACTCGAAAGAAATCAGAAAAGTAGAAGAGTTTTCAGCATAGTTGTGAAAAAATAAAACTTTCTATTTTTTTTATTTCCAAATCCTCAATTATAGTGCGTATCTGCATTTCGAGAACTTCTATTCGATTCATTCTCGAAAGAAATTGGACTGATGGAAAGGCTTCCAGCAAAGTCATCTTAACAACGGAATTTCCTCATTTACCTTATTTTTAAATATTTCTGTGAGGGATAACAAATTTTGTGTTTCAGTGCACGTTTACATTTCAACCCGTGATTTGTTCCATTTCTGAAAGAAATCTAACTAAAAAAAGCTTCCAGTACAGCCATCATAAAACTAATTTTTTTTATTTATTTATTTCTTTAATTTATTATCCACTGACCTTGAAAAAACAATACTATTATGTGGCGAGCGTAGTTTCCTGCCTAGTAGTCCAAAAACAACATTTCCTCAATTTTTATACTTTGTGCGCACTGATAAAAAAACTAAAACATAGCCAATTTTGTTTTTTGATGTACATTTACGTGCCAATTTGATTCAGTTTGATACATCTTTTTTAAAACAATCGGACTAATAGAAGAGTTTTCCGCATTGTGAAAAAAAAACAAATTTCCTCATTTCTTTACTTTTCAATTTTTGAAACAAAAGAAAATCAGTATGATATAGAGTTTTTATTTACTATACATCTGCATTTCAATAACTTCACTTCGATTTGTCTTGAAAAAAATTCGCATTGATAGCACATCTTTTAAAATAGTCGTGTCAAAATTTTTTTTTTACTTTTAAATTTGTGATAAAAAAAGATCAGTGAGATATTAAAATCTTTATTTTTGAATGCACATCTACATTTCAATAATTTCAATTTGAGCCATTTTCAAAGAAAATTGAAAAATTTTTAGAGTCTGAATAACCCTGTACATAAAAGAAAGCTCCCTATTAAAATGATCTTCAACGAACTCCTAACCCTGAATCTACTTTCAATATTTTATGTATGAACTTAATTTTAATTATTTTTCTTTAGAAACCCTTAGTTTGGATAATAAATTTTAAGGCTGATAACAACTAATTCACTTTACGAGTGTAATTAAGTTAATTAATTATATTGTAATTAAGTTGTTACATCTCAGTTACAATATAATGTGAATATTAGAGTAATTCAGGATCGACATACATATAGGTAGATCTTTTCAATAAGTAGACAAAAAAATAGTTCTCTATGTTTATTCTGGCTTTTAATACAGATTATTAATGATCACTATAACATTTTTTTATTTATTATTTTTTATGAATAATATACCTTTTCTAGATAAAAAAACTGATTTTTAATATAAAGTATTATCTAGAAATATATAAAATATTATTTTGATGTAAAACTGAATGCTTTTACAAAATTTTTTTTGCCATGCAAATATTGAAATTACCGAACGTAAGTACTAATGAAAATTCATTAATTTAAGACTTTTGTGAATTTAATAAAGAGTAAAAAATTATTATAATAATACGATATAAAAGTTATAAATAACAATTTATTTTATGGGATTTTTTGAAGACTTGAATTTGAGCTGCAATAAAATGCTAGGCACTCAGAAGAAAATAAGCATCATCAGTTTGTTTCAAAAATTATATAAATATAATTTTTATAAGGTTTTTGGAAAAATTAAATAAGATTTGTAAATATTACAGATGTTTCAAAAAGGAATCAAGAAGATTAAAATATTTCCTTTATTTTATAGGATTTTATAAGGATGAAGAAAGATTTGATAAAAATATTATTATTTCACTCGGCTTCAATTTTTCTTTAATATCAAAAATTGTAAAAAAAACTGCCTTCTAATCTTCTAAATTTTCCAATTTTTTTTAAGAAATTTTGTTTCTGCGCTTATAACCTTTGGAAATCTTATTGAAGCTTCCAAATTTTATATCTAAACTCTTTAAGAATCTACTCTTCTACAATTTTTTTAAAGTTTAAAATTCTTTTGGAATCTTTTTATTTCTTCTAAATTTTTTTTTGAATTTATTCGATTGTTTGTATTTTTTAATGTGAACAAAATAAAACATTTTGCTTTCAAATCTGCTATACTCTTTTTCAAAATTTTGGAAAATCCTTTTACATGTTTAAAAAGCTTAAAATTTTAAGAATCTACCTCGACCTTCTAAATCTTTTGATCTTCAAAATTATTGAAATTTTTCTCTGATTTTGTTTTTTATTCTTCATATTCAAAAAATTTTTTTTAAAAATATTTTATATTCTTTTTCCGCAATTTTGGAAATCATTTATAATGTTTTAGAATCTGTTTAAATAATGTTTAAAAAAACTTCTGAAGATCTCTCAAACGCACTTAATTTTTCTCTAGAATTATGTTATATAACAAAAATGTAAAATTTTGTTTCGAAATCGTGAAAACGCTTTAAAAAATTTTAGGAAATAATTTTTAAAAAGTTTTCATTTTTTTAAATTTTCTCTTATAATTAATGATAAAACAATTACTTGAAATTTACATATATATCTTAAGATTACTTTTTTTATTATCTTGACACCCTGCAAAATTCATCTCACCAAAAAATTCTAAATCCTGAAAAATGAATAAAATTGTCTCAGTCCTTCATATTTGTTTGCCAAAAATTTTGAAATCTTTAAAACTGTAAATTTTTTTATTAAAACAGAACTCAAACCATATATAATCTTTCCAAAAATTTTGCAAAAAATTACTCTCCGCAAATCTTTCGTAATTTTTAGGAAGCTTCTAATTATTGTTTGAATTCTTCAGAAAATTGTTTCTCTATAATTTAACTTCCCTTAAATCTTTGAAAATGTAACAACATTTAAAAATTACAGTGTGGTAGTAAAATATTAGGTACATAATTATTATCCCATTTTTAATCAATCATTTACAATTTAAATTTTCTTTCCTGTCAACAATGTTTAGATACTTTCATAAATAAATTGTATGATGAAGCACAGTCATTTATTTACTGGATTACAATATCCACATGAAAAAAATCATAAGTACGGGAGTGATCAATCATCGACTGTCAAAATTGAGACAATCCCATAAATCAACCATATGGAAATTGTGTTAAGGTGCATATGAAGTATAGCTAAAGTATAGCTAAAGTATAGCTGAATTATAGCTGAAGTATAACTGAAGTATAACTGTAGCATATCTAAAGTATAGATGAAGTGCATATACACTTTAGCTAAAGTACAGCTAAAGCAAAGCTGAAGTATAGCTAAGGTACATTTAAACTTTAGATAAAGTATAGCTAAGGTATATCTAAACTTGAACTAACGTATAACTGAAGTATAGTCAAAGTATAGCCAAAGTATAGCTGAAGTATATCTGTCTCATAGCTGTAGTATAGCTGAAGGATAGCTGAAGTATTACTAAAGTATAGCTGAAGGATAGATAAGGTACATTTAAACTTTAGCTAAAGTATAGCTAAAGTATATCTAAACTTGAACTAAAGTATAACTGAAGTATAGTTAAATTATAGCCGAATTATAGCTAAAGTATACCTGTATCATATATGTAGTATATTTGAATGATAGCTGAAGTATAACTAAAGTATAGCTAAGGTACAACTAAGCTTTAAATAAAGTACAACTGAAGTATAGTCAAAGTATAGCCTAAATATAGCTAAAGTATATCTGTATCATAGCTGTAGTATGGCTGAAGGATAGCTGAAGTATAACTAAAGTATAGCTGAAGTATAGCTAAAGTATAGATTAAGTATAGCTTAAGTATAGTCAAATTATATCTGAAGTACATCTGAACTATAGCTAAAGTATATACGCATTATAGCTGGAGTATACCTGAAATATATCTGTAGTACAGCTAAAGTATAGCTAAAGTGCATATAAACTTAAGCTAAAGTGCAGCTACACTATAGCTGAAGTATAGCTAAGGTATATCTAAACTATAGCTTAAGTATAGTTGAAGTATAGCTAAAGTATAAATGAACTATAGCTGGGGTATAGCTGAAGTATATCTGAAGTACACATGAACTATAGCAAAAGTATATATTAATAATAGCTGGAGTATACCTGAAGTATATTTGTAGTATAGCTTAAGTATAGCTAAAGTTCATATAGACTTTAGCTAAAGTACTTTTACAGTATAGCTTAATATAGCTAAGGTACATATAAACTATAGCTAAAGTATAGATAAGGTATACCTAAACTTGAACTAAAGTATATCTTAAGTATAGCTAAAGTATAGCCGAAATATAGCTTAAGTATAAGTGTAGTATAGCTAAAGTTAAGCTAAAGTACAGTTAAAGTGTAGCTAAAGCATAGCTTAAGTATAGCTGAAGTATAACTAAAGTATAGCTAAAGTATAGCTAAAGTATAGCTAAAGTATAGATGAAGTATATCTGAAATATATCTGAAATATAGCTAAAGTATTTCTGAAGTACATCTGAAGTATAGACAGCGTATAGCTGAAGTATATTTGAAATATATTGTATAGCTGAAGATTCTAGATCTCTATTTGTTTTTACATCAGATATACAATTATCTCACGGGAAATTCTTCAGCTATACTGCATTGAAATATACACAAAGCATGGAATCGTCTTATTTGGCATGATTTTACTGAACTATTGGGATCATCACTTCCATACGTTTTCCCAAATGTCTTTTGAAATCACTCCCATACATTAGGGTTCTTATCCGCTTCGGTAACGACTCTTTTTTTACCACTTGGATTGTCACGCAAAAAATCTATTTCATCCTGCTTAAGGTTTCTAACAAGCTTCTTTCCACGGGTGCTTATTGCCGCTGGTACATAGGGTTCAGAAAACAAATTCATAACAGAACCATTCTCCTTATGTTTAATTCTAATTGCTTCTTTATGTGCGTTTACTTGAACCTCATGTTCAACATCAGTATCTACGTCTTTAATTTCGTGCTTTTTGCCTGTGCCAGTAGGAGTTTGTATTTAGTTCCTTTCGGAAAAGTGATATTTTCCATTCTAATGGCTTATCCAGGCTGGGAGGTATATGTTCTTTAGAAGAAGATCCAGTGCCGCCGGAAGAACTTCCGCTGGCAGAAGATGCACCTTGGCCCACCTGCAAGCTGAATTCTGTAAGAGAAAATATAAATTAATCAATTCTATCGCCTAAAAAAGACTTTTTTGGTTCACAAGAATGTATAGCCCACAAATATTGACAGATTTAAAAGAAAATATCTAAAAGAAAGCTTATAAGATTTCTAAAAGAGTTGTGGATCCTGATTTTTGAAATATACTTTTATTTTTTTATAAATAAACAAATATGACGAGAAAATGCAGAAATTTCGATCTGTGTCCGATCAGGGCCAGGGCGAGCCAGATCGGGTATCCAGATCGGGGCCAGATCGTGAATGAAACACACGCCCAGACCGGACCCATGTCGGCATTGCGGATCAGAATCCCGATCATTCCCATTATAATTCATTTATGAATTTTGCGAATAAAGGTTGAATTTCTGTAAACTTAAAACAATTAAATGCTCCTCCCCTTTACATGACCACATCAATCTTTGGAATTCCCAATAAAGGTATTTTAATTCAAAATTAAAGTAGTACGGGAATGTAAAGTACAGGTTTCAAAAAAAATTTCTTCTTGCAATCAATTTTTTTGTGTAAAAAACTTCTTGTATATAAAACTTCTTCACGATTTATTAACATTTTTCTGGGAACAATTTCAATGTGTTGTCAATCGCTTTATTTGTTTAACAATTCAAAAATCTAGTTTTAAATAATCTGTTCTCGAAAAAATGAAGCTATCATTTATTAGTATCGTTTTATTTTCATTTATTTTTTTAAATTTGCTAAGAAGCGATGCAGACAAAGAAATTGTACAATAAATTACAATTTTATAATAAAATATTTTTTTTTATTTAATATATTTGCTAACAGATATAAATAAATTTGGTTTTCATTATAATTTATAATTTTTATCTGATGGAAATTTTTATAAGTTGAAATGCCATTATTTATAATAAACGAGAAAAATAATATTTTTTAGCATTTTAAACTGCGCGCGCATAGAAACTAATTAGATGTCGAGTGTGACGCATTTGCAGTTGAGTAAGTAGCTCTCCTTTGATTCTACAACTTGATTTCGAAATTATTAATATGCTCAAAAGTATGGGCCACAAAGTTCTACTGGTCAAGGCCAGATCGGGAACCCAATCAAGGCCAGATGGGTATTACGTTCAATATCGGGCGATTTCTGCACGAATGGTGCTCGTAAATAATATGAAAATTGTTGAAGTCGTCTAAGTTTTATAAAGTGGCATTAAATAAAGACATTCCAATATTACATTAGAAATAAAATAAAATTGATAAACAAATTATTTAATGGAGGAATCTTTTTTACGATTGTCCATATTTTCACGTTTTTTCAAAGTAATATTGCAAGAAATTTAGAAAAAAGAATATAATGATAAAAAAAATTCTTCTTTACATAGTTACTGTTAACAATATAAACAAATTTAATTAAAAAATGCATCAGAAATGCATTTTTTGACAGAAAAATTGTTGTTTCTTTATATCATTTTTTAATTAGGAACTTTACGCTAATTTGAGAAAACTTCATGATTCGTTGATTAGTGTTATGATTTTTTAAACAAATGCATAATTCCGGCATTTCTCGGCAATAACTTTTTTTTAATGCCAGTCCTCTTAGTTGGGAATTTAATGAAAATTTTAAAAACATTCATAAATATTTTTTACAAAAATGTAAATAAAAAATGCATAGATAAGGCATTTTCCGAAAGAAAAATTCGTTTTTTCTGTGACAACTTGTTCAATTCAGAACTTCATGACAATTTCCAAAAAAAAATCATGATTCATTTATCAATCTTATGACTTTTTTAAACAAATGCATTATTGGGGCATCTCTCGATGAAAAAATTCTTTTTTTTCGATGTCAGTATTTTTAATGGGGATATTCATAATAATTTCATCAAAATAAACACAAATGCATTATTTGGAAGCTGCAGTCGTATTGAGAGAATGAAAGTAATTATAAACTTCAACTGAAAGAACTTATATTGAAAAAAAAACTTTTCCATAGACAAATCAAGTAAGTATAAGTTTGAGTCAAATTATCATTAGGTTCAAAATTGAAAAAACTGAGGTATAAAAAATTTCCTCCGAAGATTCCCGAATGATGCATTTGTTTGTTAAGTTCGTTAAAAAATCATGAAATTGATCAACTGATCATGAGTGTTGCTGAATTTACTATGAAGATCCCAATTAAAAATTTAGACATCAAAAAGAAAGATTTTTCCCGTCGACAGGTGCCCCAATAATGAATTTTCTGAGTAAAAACATTATAAAATTGATCAATAAATAATGATTTTTTTAAATTATCATGAGGTTTACAATTTGAAAAGATTTCATCGACAAAAACGAATTTTTCTTTCGACAGATGCTGTATCTGAAGTTCCCAACTGAAAGGACATGCACTGAAAAATGAAATTTGCCGCCAACAAATGGCTGATAAATGCATTTGTTGAATAAATTTGTTTATAATATTAACAATAATAATCTCTAGCTGTAATTTCTTTATAATTATATTGTTTTTATCTAAATTTCTGGCAATTTAATTAAAACAAACTGTAAAATTATCGAAAATTTTAAAAAACATACTTTCAGCAAGTGAATTGTTTATAAATAATTTTTTGGTTTATTGTATAATATTAAAATATTTTAAATCATTGTTACTTAATGAAATTTAGGTGATTTCAACAATTTTTATGTTACTGAAGAGCACCGGGAACGTTAAATAGAAAAAATGGCCATTTTTTCGTCATATTTTTTTATTTATAAAAAATTAAAAGCCTGTTTTTAAATTAAGGTTTGTCTACTCTCTTATAAATCTTCTTAGCTTTTAAAAATCTTTTATGTTTAAATCGGTCAATTCTTGTGGGGTGGAAATTGTATGCATTGACAAAACAATCTTTGAAAGTATGCAGTAAGAAAGAAATTTTTTAAAAATGAAGAATAGTGATGCCTTGGAAAAAACTTTGGATAAGAACGTCCCACTAGGTGCGGACTGTATCTACTGAATAATTAAGAATATCTACTTTACCGACTTGGGTTACTATTTCTTCAGTCCCCACTGCCCTGATAAAGAATTTTCGACTATCTTCTAAATTTAATGTATTTAAAATTTTTATAATTATTTATAATTTTTATAATTAACATATGCGCAAGGGCAAATCTAGAGAGGCGCGATTTTTACGGTCGCCCTTACCCCCAAGATTTAAGAGACTGAATTTAAAAATTACAAATATTTCTTTTCTGAAATTTCAAACCATTTGAAGCACTTAATAAGGGTCTAAAAAAGGTCCCTTAAACCCCCTATCTGACCTAATTTTTGCCAACTAAATTTTTTTTGCAAACATATTTCGAGTTCATTCAGAAATAATGTGAGAAGATTTGGGGAAAGGTGGATTTCGTTGAATTTTACTATTTCTCATGAATTAAAAAAGTAGTTCGACTTAAAGTACACAAAAAGCTGATATTATAATGAATTAAATATTATTATTCAAAATAAAACGAAAGGTTGCATTAAAAAAAAAGGAAGAATTTTCTATAAAATTTTCTCAAAAAAAATTAATACTACAAACCATAAATAAATTCCATAAAAAAATCTATTGTAAACCAAACTGTGGAATTTTGAGGACACAAAGAGAAATTTTCTACACAAATCAGTTAACGTGTCAACCTGAAAATCCGAAGTTACTAGAAAAAAGTTAATTTTCAATTAAACAGTTAAATTTTAGGTACCAAAATTGAATTTTTAAGCCAAGAAAGGTATTTTGACCATAACATAAATTTTAAACCAAATAGTTTAACATTTAAACTAAAAAAAAGAACTTTGGCCTAAAATAGTGAAATTTTCATTTAAAAAATTAATTTAGAATCTTAAAATACTAAATATTCGACAAAAGAGTTCAATATTTATAACAGTATATAAACTTTTAACAAAAAGAGTTTATTTTCAACTAATATTTAGATTTTTAATGTAAAAAGGTAATTTTCAACCCATAAAAAAAAAGTTTCAAAAAAGTAGTTTCATTTACAACCAAAGAGATGAATTTTTATTCTAAGCAAAACTTTGAAGTGAATACATGAATTTTCAACTAAGCAATTAAATTTTAATCTCAAAAAGAGGAATTCTTAAGTAAAAATAGAACAGTTAAATTTTCACATAAAAATATAATTATTAACGAAGAAGATAAAATTTTGATTAGGACGATTATAAATTCTAAAAAAAAGAATTCAAAAAAAGACATGAGATTTAACCAAGCAATTGCATTTTTATCTAAAAACATAAATTCTGAACTAAAAATGGAATAGTTGAATTTGAATTTGAAAAAATTTTTCTATTCTATCAAAACAGATCATATTTTAACAAAATACATAATATGTTAACCAAGCAATTGGATTTTCATCTCAAAAAAGAAATTCTTACCCTAAATGGAATATTATATAATTTTATTATTATTATTATTATTATTATTATTATATTTTATTATTATAATAATATTATGTAGTATAATTTTTACCAAAAAGATCAACTTTCAACCAAAAACATAAAATT
>JAAAKG020020025.1:0-10674 GCA_010014905.2 Druon quercuslanigerum | reverse complement strand
GCCGTTCATCAATATTTCATTATTTTATAAACAATTTGTATAAACAAATGTACATTTTGAGCGCTTTGAGGAGAAACTAAAAAGTTTTTTCTTCCGGCCTTTTTGCAATTATATTACCAATTATATTTTTCGAAGAAATTTTTTCCACTCATTAATATTTGTTTTTCTTATAAACAAATTATATAAACAAATTCACATTTTCAGCGATTTTAAGCGGAAAGAAATCGTTTTTTCTCCTGAACTTGCTGAAAATATATTGCCAATGATGTTTCCTGTATAACATTTTATGAGCTATCAGTACTTACTTATTTTGTAAACAAATGATATAAACAAATGCACATTTTAGGCGATTTTAAACAAAAAGGAACCGTTTTTTCTTTTCTCCTTGCTTAAATTATATTACCAATGATGTTTTATAAAAAAAATTTTGTCATTTATCAAGATTTGATTATTTTATAAACAATTCGTATTAACAAATATACATTTTAGGCGCTTTGACGAGAAACTAAAGAGTTTTTTTCCGACCTTTTCAAAATTATATTGCCAATGATATTTTCCTAAGAAATTTTTGGCCACTCATTAATATTTGTTGATCTTATAAACAAATTATATAAACAAATTCATATTTTCGGCGATTTTAAGCAGAAAGAAACCGTTTTTCTCCTAAAATTGCTGAAAATATATTGCCAATGATGTTTCCTGTACAACATTTTATGAGCTATCAGTACTTACTTATTTTGTAAACAAATTATATAAACAAATGCACATTTTCGGCGCTTTTTAAACAAAAAGAGACCGTTTTTCTTTTCTCCTTGCTTAAATTATATTACCAATGATGTTTTATAAAAAAAATTTTTTCATTTATCAAGATTTGATTATTTTATAAACAATTCGTATTAACAAATATACATTTTAGGTGCTTTGACGAGAAACTAAAGAGTTTTTTTCCGACCTTTTCAAAATTGTATTGCCAATGATATTTTCCTAAGAAATTTTTGGCCACTCATTAATATTTGTTTTTCTTATAAACAAATTATATAAACAAATTCACATTTTCGGCAATTTTAAGCGGAAAGAAATCGTTTTTTCTCCTGAACTTGCTGAAAATATATTGCCATTGATGTTTCCTGTATAACATTTTATGAGCTATCAGTACTTACTTATTTTGTGAACAAAATATATAAACAAATGCACATTTCAGGCGATTTTAAACAAAAAGGAACCGTTTTTTCTTTTCTCCTTGCTTAAATTATATTACTAATAATGTTTTATAAAGAAATTTTTGCCATTTATCAATATTTTATTATTTTATATACAATTTGTATAAACAAATGTACATTTTGAGCGCTTTGAGGAGAAACCAAAGAGTTTTTTCTTCCGACCATTTTGCAATTATATTGCCAATGATGTTTTCTGAAAAACTTTTATCATGAATAATTATCTGCTTATTTTATAAACAAATTATATAAATAAATTCACATATAACGCGTTTTTAAGCAAAAACATATAGTTTTTTCTTCTGATCTTGTTGAAGTCCACAAATGCCTCAATTTTTGATTTCTTCATATAATTTGTTTATAAAATGAACTAAACGCGGAACATAATAGCAATAATAACATAATGTAACATAATGTAATAAATAATAGCAAAATGTTTTCTGGAAACAATATTTTTAATATAATAAAAAAAAATAATGCAAGAAAAAACGATTTATTTTCGCATAAAAACGCCTAACATATTTATTTTTTTACACAAATTGTTTATAACATAAATAAATACTGATAGATTGTAATTTTAATCAGAAAACATCATTGGCTATATAATTTTAAAGAGGTCAGAAAACAACGATTTTTTTTCCTAAAAACGACCAAAATGTGAATTTGTTTATGCAATTTGTTTATTGAGGAAACATCAGTTTCAATATAATTGCAACCAATTCGGAAGAAACAACGGTTTTTTTCGCCTAAAAATGCTAAAAATGTAGGGGAGGGAGGGGAAGCGTAGGTTTAAGTCTGGAGAGGGGTATGAGTGGGGAGAGGGGAATGTAGGGGAAGTAGAGGAGGCAATTTTAACTGAATTAATAGAATATAATCAGAAAATTCAAATATTCTTGATTGTAATTTTTTTTGTCTACCATTATCTTTTATATTCGGAATTCATCTTATTTGGTTAAAAATTATACAATTCAACTTAAAATTTAATTATTTTGTTAAAATGGAACTAACTTGTTTACTAGTGATTTTTTTGGTTAAAAAATTCAAATACTTAGTTGAAATTTAAACTAATTTCTTAAAAATTAGTTTTTTTAAATCTCACTTCTTTGGTTGAAATTGAAACTTTTTTGATGAAAATTCTATTCTTTTTTTTTTGGTTCAAAATGAAACTTTTCATCTGAAAATTTAAAATTTGACTGTTAAACACAAAAAAGATAAATTTTTAACCAAAAAGTTCATTATTAACTGAACAAGCAAAATTTTCAACCAAATATTTGAATTTTCAGCCAAAAAAGAAAAAAATGGTTAAATGTTTTAAATGAGTTCAAATAGTTGAACATTTGAACAGTCAAATCTTGACTTGAAAATATGCATTTTCATAAAATAAATTAATTGTTAACCAAATAGTTCTATTTATAAGAATATAGTTGAATCCTTGTCCAAAACAGATTAATTTTCAATAAAACAATTCCATTTTTAACAAAAAAAGATGAAATTTCTACCAAAAAAGTTTTTTAGTTTTTTAGTTTTAAATTCAACTAATATGTAGCATATTAACGTATTTTGTTCATAATTTATTTTCTTGTAAGATCTTAATTTTCGAGGTTAAAAAATCACCTATTTGTTTTAAAATGCTTATCTTTATTTATATTTATAAATTTAGTTTAATATTCATCTCTTTGACTAAAAATGCTAATTTTCTGACAAAGAATTAATTTTCATTACTTAAAATGTAATTATTTGATATTTTATTGAAAATTATTACTTTTTGGTTGAAAATTCTTGTATTTAGATGAAAATTCAATTCTTGATTAAAAATGTAACTTATTTGTTGAAAATTCGTTTCTATTTATTGGTACAAAATATATTTTTTATCTTAATATATATAATTCGATCTGTGAATCCAAAGACATGAATTTTTACAAAAAAGTGGATTTTTAACTGAATAACATGAACTTCTAAACAAACTGTTGAATTTTCTGGACAAAAAAGGGAAATTTTTTACAAAACAATAGAATTTTCGACCCGAAAGCATTAATTTTCATCAAAAAAGCTAATTTTCAACCAAATAGTTTAATTTTTGACAAAATAGTTCAATATTTAACCAAAACAGATTATTTTTTTAACTAACCAAATGAATTTTGAACCCAGTAATTGCATTTTTAATAAAAAAAAGATTAAATTTCTACTATAACAGATGAATTTTCAAACCAAAAAGAGCAATTTTCTAGAAAATTATAAAATTTAAAACAAAAGAGTTTGATTTCAAAAAACAATAGCGGAATTTTGAAGAAT
This sequence comes from Druon quercuslanigerum, assembly GCA_010014905.2. Classification (NCBI taxonomy): domain Eukaryota; kingdom Metazoa; phylum Arthropoda; class Insecta; order Hymenoptera; family Cynipidae; genus Druon; species Druon quercuslanigerum. Next base: position 7,165 of record JAAAKG020020025.1, on the reverse strand, counting down.
CATCTGGTTGGTTCAAAATTTAACTATTTTTTAACATTAGTTTCATTTTTTAGTTAAAAACTTATATTTTGAATTTAAAATTCAACTATTTGGTTAAAAATTATTGTCACTTTTTTTAAAAATTGATTTCTTTTTGAAGAATCATACATTTTGATAAAAATTTAAATCGCTTAGAAATATTTGTTTTGTTGTTTAAGGATTCATTACTTTATTGGAAACTGCAACTATCTGATCGTAAATTAAGTTTTGTATTAAAAATTTATATGTTTGATTCAAAAATTCAATTCAGTCATACAAAATTCTGTGAAAAAAACACAAATCAACTTCTAGAAAACAGTTGAATTTTTAACCGAATCATAAAAAATTTAATAAAATAGTTAAATCCTCAAAGCCAATTTTCTACAAAGTAGAAGAATGTTGAATGTTTAACACAAAATACTATAGTTCAATTTCCAACAAAATTGTGAAACTTTCTAACCAGACACAAATTTTGTACACAAAAGTTCAATTTTTAACCCGGAATATAAATTTTCAATAAAGCCGTTCAATTTTCAACCAAGAAGATGAATTTTCCAGCCAAAAGATTAATATTTCACCGAAAAAGAAGTTTGATAATATTTTCAAACGATTTTTTACATATTTTGAGAGAACTCTTAGATCATTAGATAATTTTTGATTATAGTAATTGCAATTCTGATTTGGAACGGAGAATTTTTTCAAAGAATTATAATTCTATTTTTGAACAGGGATTTTGGTTAATCCTTTCTTCCATCAAAATTTTTCTGATCCGAGTCGAAAAATAATGCTTTACGAAAATTTCTTGTCTAAAAGTCGAAATTTGTAATTCTTTACTTAAATCCTCTGTCTCAACTCAGAATTATCATCATCCAATATATGTAACCACTTTTAAGCACTGCGCAGGCGCAGCAGCTTTAAAAAACTACTGGGCAGCCGCATAAGCGTTATATAACGCAGTTGTAGAAGTGTTAAAAATCTACTGCGCATCTTCAAAAGTGTAAGGACGCTACTGCGCAGGTGTATAATTGCTATAATGCTATTGCGCAGCCGCAAATTATTTGCTCCTAATTCTGAATATTTGAAACGTAGAAAACAGGATCCTAAACTAGAAAGAAAACTATTATCAAGTTCATAATTAGGTTCCAGAATTATAATGGTAAAAAAATCAAAAATGCAGAAATTAAAGTGAAATACATTCTACCTACTTTAGAAAATTTTCTGCTATTTCACGATGTTATAATGCATTATATTTTGTTATATCAACATATATTATACCAGAAATCTCATAGCTCTTTTTTTAAACCCATAAAATGGTCTGCTGAATAACTTAGTGACTCAGTAATCTGTTTACGATCACCACATCACTACGGACCTTTTTCATAAAGAAAGTGGAAGGAAACAGTTATATAACCTTGAATACCGTTCGGTACAAAGAACATTCTCCTCAGCATCTCAAATAAAAATAAAAATAAATTGTCTGGGAAACCCAAAGGGAAGTCAATGCACTACTTGACACCAGGACGACATTCGCTCTTATTTATATCACCTGCATCAAATTCTAAAAGTAATTCTTACCAATTTTTTGTATTTTGTATTTTAAAGTATTTAAAAATTTTGTACCTTAATTTGCAATATTCAAAATTAAACTAATTCAGATTCGAACCTTTAATATTGTAAAATCCTGATTTGGAAGACATAGAAAGTTCCCTGCGGCTGCGCAGTAACGGTATAGGACATTTGCGCCCGCGCAGTATTATTATATGGCATCTGCGACTGCGCAGTAATGTTCTAGTTCCTCTACGCAGTGCGGCGAACTAGAAACATGGGGTTCAAAAAGTTTCAGATGAATGATGGTAAAAATATCCGAAAATTTTATTTTCAAGGTCACAACACCAAATAACGATGTTTTTTATTATTTAGCTGTTTTTGATAAATATTGGGTTGAGACGAAAAAGTTTCGAATCAAAGTTTTAGCTCTTTAAAAATATGTCTCTTATGTTCTTCCAACTTATCGCTTAAATCCATTAATTTTTTAGAAAAATGGGATAGTGTTCCAACAAGCGTATTTTGTAAAAATTCCATTAGTTTTGCCATTGCTGATTTACGCACTTTCTCACGGTCACACTTTCTCATGGTCTTTAAACTGCATGTTTGTTTATTTTTTATTTTATTGTCTTTTTTTTATATTTACATTTTAAATTTTTAAAATTATTATCAAAATTGTTTAGAAAAATAAAAAATATTCTTGAGTGTCTGTATATCCCATTGAAATATTATTCGTGAAGGTAAAATAAATTATTCTGCTGAAGAAACGTATTTTCAGTATCTAAAAGTATAATAAACGATTGCACTAGAAAATTGAATTTTCTATATTTAAAAGAGCTTACCTAATTAATTTATTTGTAATAATTGTTTATAATAATCAGAAAATAAAAATGGTTCTAGATATCAGACTATAACAAAAATCCATTTTGTTTATCAATTTGTTTGTAAAAATTAAACGAGTGATAGAGCGGTGAATACAAATATACTAATTTTATACCTTTTAAAAAATATATAAAATAAGGATAAAAAAATAAGTATGTTGGCATCTTTTAAATTAAATTACACATAAACAAATTTTCTTGTTACAAATCGACTTGACGAAGTCCTTCAGAATTTAATTATCTTTCATTTTTTTTTAAATGGTGAAAGAGTTCAAGTTCTGGAACTTTTTAAACTCTATTCTCCTCTTTCGGTGCACTCTGCGTCTGCGCCCTAGCGTTCCATAACATCTGCGACTGCGCAGTAAGATTATATCTCAAATATGTCTGCTCAGTGTGTTTTGAAAATTACTACGGCTTGCGCAGTAATATTCTATGGAATATTTTACACTGAACCAAAAACAAATTAAAACAAAAATTCATTTGCAGCATCCCCTGGGCCTTGACGAAGCTGAAAGAGGTGTATAATTGTACAATCTCTCAGCAGGTGCAGTTTGAAAGCTGATCAGGGTAAGAGTGCAGAAGCGCACGTAGCACTTCTCGAAGCAGACACGTATGCACACATGTCTATTAGATGAGTCAGCAATATCAGATACACGGGAATGATGAAACCTAGTGCTCTGATACGAAAATGATGAGGGAGGATGAGGAGGAGGGACTAGGAACATGAGGTAGTGAGAAGAGTGGAGAGAAGACTCGAGCGAAGTGCATGGACTACTTTTGACCGTGGTCACTTTTTCTCGCTCTCATTCGCGAATCCGAGTTCGAATCCCCGTTACGGCAATGCTAATTTCGATCCGGAATCGATTATGATCATAAGTCTTTACAAAAGTTTAGGAGTACCGAACTTAAAACCTTTTTCCAACCTGCGACTGCGCAATGGTATTCTATATCATCTGCGGCTGCTCACTAACGTTCCACGCTAATAAGGGTTGCGCACGAACGTTCCACGCTACTAAGGGCTGCGCAGTAACTTTCTACGGCATCTGTAACTGCGCAGTAGCCTCAGAAATCATCAATGGCGGCGCAGTCGTGTTTTGCGGAATAGACTAGATTTGTTTAGCAAATCGCGAATCGCTGCATCTTTCTGCTATTATCGATCCTTTTACGTATGCTCGAGTCACATATCGGACCGCTAAGGCGAATTGAAAAAGTTTAGATTCTGGTGAGTTCGGTAGCCAAATAGGGTGGGAAGTCGTGAAGGGTGATGTAAGAAATTGAAAATGTAACGGCGCCGACGGACAGTGACGTTAATCTACATGTAGCGGTCGTGCATTGCGCTCTAACGGTCATGCGCCTTTACATAAACTCTTAAGTACATACACAACACAAACAGTGGCCAAACGGGAACACATGCGGCGGAAAATTTGCGGGATGCAAAATTTGCTTCGGATACATTTATGGAAACTGCATAACACCACCACCACAATCGCGACGGTGTGTCACGGCAATCGTTACGAGCGCGTAGACATGCAGATGCGATCGAAGGTAAAAGTTTTTTCTGTCTGTATGTCGCCCCACTCGGAAGCATGCAAGGCTTATCACGCGTCAGCTCCCGAGACGATTTTTACTCACAACTTCGAGTCACAGAATGACGATCTTCTTTTCACTACACAATTCGAAACTAAAATTTCAAAAATTTTGCAGGTCTTTTTTTCTTTGCATTTAGGTGAACGTGAAATTACTTACTGGATTTATTTCCGAATGGGTCATCCATAACCTACGTTACCAGCTGTAGGCTGTTATTGACCCCTCCCCCCTTATATTGAATTCAATATAAAATTCTTAAAATTCCTTAGATCGCAAGTTCAAATATTTATATATATATATTGAATTTTTAACAAACAAGATAAGTTGATTTTCTGTTCAAAGAGACGAATTTGAAATAAAATACATGAATTTTTAACTTGTTCACCTGTACGCCAAGTATTTAAACTTTAAATTAAAAACAGAGATTTTTTAATCAAACTTTCAAAATAAAAATGAATTTTCCAGGAAAAAGATTTATGTGCTAGTAAAAAGAATTTTCATTAAATTAATTTAATTAGTAACTAAATAGTACCAAAAAAATGAAGTTTTTAAAGAGGTCATTTTCATAAATAGTTTTAAATTCTACCAAATTCTTGAATCCTCAAACAAACCAGATTACTTAAGACGCAAAAAGTTCAATTATCAATCAAAGAGGATGAATTTTGAGCCATGAAGATTAATTTTGTACTAAAAAATACAAATTTTTTACAAAATAGATGAGCTTTCAACTAGAAAATATAAATTTTCAATGAAAAATATCAATTTCTTACCAAAAATGAAATAGTTATATAATTAGTTTAAAAAATAAATTAGAAACAAAAAACGAATTTTTCACAAAATAGTTACCTTTTTTATAAAAAAAATTATTTTTTCCAAAAGTTAATTGTTTAAACAGGAAATTTAATTTTTTACATGAATTCTTTAAAAATTTTCAACCAAGGAGGTGAACATTGACAAAATATAAATTTTTAACATGCTGATTCAACTTCAATCCAATTATTTGAATTTTCAACTAAAAAGGTGAATTTTTAATTTAATATTTAAATTCTTAACCCAAAAGATTAATTATACAGAAAGAAAATTAATGTTTCACCAAAAAACACGATTTTTCAAACCAATACATTAAGTTTAAACAAAACTGTTTATTTTTAAGGCCAAAAGGATTAATGATCTATAATATAATAAAGTGGCTGATTTTTTAACCCAAAAATATGATTTTTTAACCAAAAAGTTAATTTTCTACCAGAAAAATTAAATTTGCATAGAAATATTTTATTTAACAAAATAGTTGCATTGTCAATGAAAAACAAATTTTCACATTTTTTAAAAATCCAACACTTATGTTCACACGAATCGCGATTTCGAGTAGAAATTTTGGAAAATTAAATAAGGAGCACTAAGAAACGTTTTCCGATTCCCAAATTTTTTATAATTATGAAAAAAACAAGTCATGCCAAATTTTTTATTAATTTTATAAACAAATTCCTAGTGTGGGCATTTAAAGGCAGAAAGAAATTGGGTTTTCTTTTAATTTTCCTTAAATTATATCAGCAGTAATGTTTAATGATGGAAAATTATCATCTGATATTTTGCATTAATTTTGTAAATAAATTATATAAACAGATGTCCAGTGTGGACATTTAAAGGTAGAAAGAAATCGTTTTTATACGAATTTTCCTCAAATTATGTTGCCAATGATGATTAATGATAGGAAATTATCATCCAACATTTTTTATTAAGTTTATAAACAAATTAAAAAAAAACTACAACTTGGTCATTTAAAGGTCGAAAAAATCCCTTTTTCTCCTAATTTTCGCCAAATATTTTGTTATTTTATACTGTTCATTAATTTTGTAAACAAATTGATCGCGACTAATTAATAGAATCTTAAGAAATTGACCATGGATTATAACACACATTAAGTGTATGCTTATTGTTGTTGTAAAAATTTTTATCTTTAACAATTTCTAACAATACTAAATTATGAAAATTTAAAGAAACAACAATTAACAAAGCAAGTAATTTTAACGCCAAAATTTACTTTGCAAACCAAGAATCCATAGTGTAGACTTATTGATAAGTTAATTTGTTTATAACAATTAACTTAACAATTTCATCATTTTTTGCATTCTACTACCCTGTGCATAAAGTCTGGCAAAGCTGATTATAGAAAAAAAATGCACGAAGATAAAAAAAGGAAAATATCGACTTTTTCTACACTCTTTGCATTTACATAAATGTTTAAACAAAAAAATGCAAAAATCAGGCCACCTAAACCTCTTTAAAATTTAATGCTGAATGTAAAAAAATCCAAAATCTATTAAGAATTGCCAGCTCAAAGTTATTTTGAACCTCGTTTTTTGATTTCATGTCACTCCCCCCCCCCCCGTTAACAATAGTATTTTTTAACTTAAGCTTATGGACAGCCTCTGCGTGATTTATGCAATAAGGAATATGAAAAAATACTAAAATGACCCGTATGCAACATATAATCTGAATAATGCTATCCTCGGTCTCGATGACACTAATCTCCGCTTATCGGATGTTCCTTCGGTCTATTAATGTTCTAAGTACGTGCCGACTTAAAATTATTTATTGCAAATAATTTCTACAATAATTTCTTCATTTCTTCTACATGCACATAATCAATAAATTAATGTATTTTGAGATTGGAAAATAATCAAATCAAATCTCGAAACATGTTGGTCCCCAAGTAGTATAAAAAGGACGGAGAAAAAAAAAGAGTGAGAGGTTGGTTTTTGGTTGACTTTTTCCCTTTTTCTCTCTCTTTTCTCTTTTCTATTGATATTTATGTCTCTAATGAGCCAGAAAGTGAGATAGTTTGGAAATCTATTTTTTAATGATTGAATATTTTTCATGTTCCTTTGCATAAAATTATTCTTGAAAAAACTGATTATTTTCCAACCTCAAACTACAAAATTTCAAAGAGAGACACTAAACAAGAGATTCTTTTCCAATCTATAGGTTTTGCTTATAAATATCGCATGATTTCTTTTAATTGAGTTGTGAATGTTACCTCAATTTTCATGGGAAAAATCTTTTTATTAGACTTTTATATTAATAAAATATTAAAAATTTAAATTAAATAAATACCAATTTTTTAATGTTAAAAT
>JAAAKG020020014.1:0-20363 GCA_010014905.2 Druon quercuslanigerum | reverse complement strand
ATATGGGAACTAATTTCGATCTTGGGACCACTTGAGACTGGCTTGGTCGGTGCATTTGAGTGTCACATGCCCTTAAAAGGACCAGATTCAAAAAGGAAGTGACGTCTTCGTTAAAAGAGGACAGAGGAAGTCGAAGATGGCGAAATCCAGCGGGGTAAATCGTAAAATAATAAACTGATTTTTAGATAAATTTGTTAATTTCTTACCAAAAAAGTAAGGTTTCAATTAAAAAGCTTCATTTTCTATCAACAAGATTAATTTTCGACTAAAACAAAAGAATTTTTAACCAATTCGGTTGATTTTCAACAAAATGGTTAAATTTTCTACTAAAAAAAAGTCGCATTTTAACCAAAAATAGAATTATTGCAGTTTTAATTTTAAAATTCAATTTTCAACTAAACGAAAAACGAATTTTTAATTTTTTTTTAAAATCCTTTTTAATATTTACAAAAAGTAACGAGGAACGCATAAAGAAATAAAAAAAGAATTTTTAACAAAATCAGTTGCTTCTCAGTTGAAAGATATCATATGTTATTTTTTACCAAATATTTGAATTTTCAACAAATAAGGATATATTTTTAACGAAATCCGAATACTTAAATTTGTAATTGTAAAAATCAATTTTCAAAGAGAAAAAAACTAATTTTTAACGAAATATAATCATTTTCGACCAAATGGGTGAATTTTTAACTAAAGTCTTAAGTTTCGCTCGAAAAGCCTTATTTTTGTTTAAAAAATGTAGAATTAGTAGTAGAAAGAGAATTAGTCTTTAAAATAAAAGCTTTCACTCAATCGGTTAATTTTCAACCAAATAGCAGTCGAATTTTCAACTCATAAAGGTACATTTTAAGCAAAAACAGAACTGTTAAATTTTTTATTATGAAAAGCTATTCTCAACGAAAAAATGAATTTTTTGATAAAAAATTACCTTGAAACCAAAAAGGTGAATTTTGCAACCAAAAAACCTAATTTTTTCTCAAAACGATTAATTTTTTACAACAAAAACTGGAATTTTAAAAAAAAATCGGCCAAGTATCAGCTAAATAGGTTGAATTTTTAATTAATGAAGGTAAATTTTCAAACAAAAACTGGTTTCTATTATAAAAATCAACTCTAATTGAAAACAAATCATTTTTACAAATTATATTATTTTGTAACTAAAATTGTGCATTTTATACAAACAGGATTAGCTTTGAATAAATATATTTTATTATATATTATATATTTTTTTTATTTGTTTATTTATTTGCAATTAATAGCATTTATTTTTTTATTCATTTTTTATACATATATTTTTATTATATATTTTTTTAATAAAAAATTACCGTGAAACAGAAAAAGTGAATTTTGCAACCAAAAAGCCTAATTTTCTCTCAAAACGATTAATTTTCGAGAACAAAAAGTGGAATAAAAAAAAAGTCGGACAATTTTCCGCTAAATGGGTTAAATTTTTGATTAATAAAGATACATTTTCAATCAAAAACTGATTTTTATCGTAAAAATAAACTCTAATTTAAACAAATAATTTTTAACGAACTATATTATTTTTTATCTAAAATTGTTGCATTTTCGACAAACAGGATTAGCTTTGAATAAAAAAAATAAATTGAAAACAGCCATCGGTTAATTTTCAACCGAATAGTTGCATTTTCAAGTAATAAAAATGCATTTAAACCAAAACAGAATTGTAAGATTTTTAATTAGGAAAATCAATTCTCAACCGAAAAAAAAACAGGAATTTTCTACAAAATATGTTTTTTTTTTTTTAAATTGTGAATTGTAAACCAAAAAGCTTAATTTTCTGCAACTAGTATCAGTTTTCAATACAACGGAACAAATTTTCAATGAAATCGGTTAATTTGTAACCAAGTAGTTAAATTTCCAACTAATGAAGACACCTTTCATTCAAAAACAGAATAGTTAAATTTTCAATTTTAAAAATTAATTTTCGACCAAAGAAAATAGTGAATTTTTAGTACAATTAATCGGTTAGTAGTTTTAATCCAAATAGATCAATTTTCAACTAATAAGGATATATTTTCAACAAAATCCGAATAGTTAACTTTGTAATTGTAAAAATCAATTTTTAACGGGGAAAAAACTTATTTTTAACGAAATATAATCATTTTCGACCAAAATTGTAAATTTTCAACTAAAAGCTTAAGTTTCGTTCAAAATGAGTAATTTTCGATTAAAAATGTAGAATGTTCAACAAAATCGATAAATTTTCAGCCAACTAGTTGAATTTTCAATTAATAGAGATACATTTTTAACATAAACTGTTTTCAATGATAAAAATGAATTTTTACAAAAATATATTTTTTTTCACTAAAATAGTGGATTTTTAACCAAAAAGCCTCACTTTCTATTGATATTCTATAATAAAAAGAGAATTAGTTTTTTAAAAAAATAGCTTTCACTTAATTGGTTAATTTTCAACCAAATAGCAGTCAAATTTTCAACTCATAAAGGTACATTTTAACCAAAAACAGAAGTGTTGAATTTTTAATTACAAAAAGCAATTCTCAACAGAAAAAAAATTTTTAATAAAAAATTACCGTAAAACTAAGAAGGTGAATTTCCCAACCAAAAAGCCTAATTTTCTCTCAAAAACTATTAATTTTCGACAACAAAAAATGGAATAAAAAAAATCGGTCAATTTTCCGCTAAATAGGTTAAATTTTTAATTAATAAAGATACATTTTCAAACAAAAACTGGTTTTTATTATAAAAATCAACTATAATTGTAAATAAATAATTTCTATCAAATTATATTATTTTTGAACTTAAATTGTGCATCTTCTACAAATAGGATTAATTTTGAATTAAAAAATATTTTGAAAAAAGCCATCCGTTAATGTTCAACAAAATAATTGCATTTTTAACTAATAAAAATGCATTTCAACCAGAACAATTTTCAACCGAAAAAAACAGGAATTTTCAATCAAATATGTTATTTGTTTTAAAAAATGGTGAATTTTAAATCAAAAAGTTTAACTTACTGCAACGAGTATTAATTTTCAATACAACAGAACAAATTTAGAACGATATCGTTTAATTTTTAACCAAGTAGTTAAATTTTCAACTAATGAAGATACGTTGCACTCAAAAACAGAATAGTTAAATTTTCAATTATAAAAATTAATTTTTTAACGTTTTCCATCATAAAAATCATTTTTTAATGAAAAAATGAATTTTTAACTAAATATAACAATTTTCAATCAATAGGCTAACTTTTCTCTCAAGAACAGAATAATTCAATTTTTAATTAAAAAAATAAATTTTTATGCAAATAAAAATATTGCAAATAAAAAACATTTGAATTCAAGCAAAGTCAAAAAGACAAGTTTTCGACCCAAAAATAAGATTTTTTCTCCAAAGTTTTATTTTTAATCAACCAGTTAAATTTTCTACCAAAACATTTAAACTTCCAATCTAAAAAGAACAATTTTCAACTAACAATATTAATGTTCGTCCAAGAGTATTAGTTTTCGACAAAAACAATAATTTTGAGCAAAAATGGTTAATTTTCAAACAAATAGTTGAATTTTTAACTAATAAAGATACAAAAAGAAAACAAAAATTCAACATTTCAAACGAGAAAAATAATTTTTAAACGAAAAGATACATTTTTAACCAAGAAGACAAATTGTATACTAAAAAAGGAAAATTTTAAAGCAAAAAAAAAAGACTTTCTTGAACAAAAAGAGAATTATTAAATTTTGAATTTAATTAATTACTTTTCAACTAAAGCTGTATTTTTTAATAAAAAAAGATAAATGCTCAACGAAAAATATAATAGTATATGTTTCACTCAAAAAGGATTTTAAATAAAAAAACAGTGAAATTCAATTAAAAAAGATATTTTTAACCACGTTTTTAACAAAAAAAATTTAATTCTCAACGAAAACAGATTAATTTTGTAACAAAAAATTTTCAAGCCAACAAGAAACAGTTTCATTTTCAATCAAAAGCATTATCGACAAAATACATCAATTTTTAATAAAATATAAAACAGCTACATTTCAAGTAAAACGTACTAATTTACCCACCAGTAATAAGAATTTTCAAATAAGCAATTAGTTACATTAAAAAAAAAAACTTAAAAAATATGCAGCAACGAAGGATATAGTTAAATTTTAAGTTGAAAAGTTAATTTAAAAAAAAAAAAAGAATTTTTAACAAATAATTTAAACTTTCAACTAAAGAAATGAATTTTTAAGCAAATAATATAAATTCTAAAAAAATTTAATCGTTGATATTTCAACCTAAATACATTTTTTTTTTGTAAATCCAAAACAGTAGACTTTAATCAGAACACTAAAAAATTTTAACAGAACAGTTGTACACCCCAAACGAAAATCAATATTTTTTAACCAAACTGTTGGATTTTGAAACAAAAATTATTAAATTTCTACCAGGAGATATAAATTTTGAACCCGAAAAGAATACATTTCTGCTATAAAAGTTTAATTCTAACCAAAATAATGCATTTTTAAACAAAAAGAATAATTTTCATCTTAGAAATTAACTTTTTTTTTAAATTTGAATTAAAAAAAAAAGCATTTCAACCAAAAACATGATTTTTTAATCCAAAGGACTAGTTTTCAACTAAAAAAGTTATTTTGAACAAAAAAGTATCAGTTTTCACACAAAAATGGAATTCTTAAATTTTATTAGTTTTTATTAAATAACTCATCTTTTAATTAAGAACTTCAATTTTAATTAAAGCATTATGAATTTTTAATAAAAATATAATAGTTCATACTTCAACCAAAAAATACTACAAATAAAAAACAGTTGAATTCAAATAAAGTCAAAAAGGTAGGTTTTCGACCTAAAAATAAGAATTTTCCCTCCAAAGTTTTATTTTTATTCAACTAGTTAAGTTTTCTATTAAAATATTTAAACTTCTAATCTAAGCAGATAAGTTTACAAAAAAACAGATTAATTTTTAAATAAAAAAAACTTTATCCAAAAAGATTAATTTTCAACCAAAATTGAATAGTTAAATTTTTAGTTAAAAATATTAATATAAAACAACAACAAAAACAACAAAATTTTAATCAAGTATTTGCATTTCTAACTAAAAAGATAAATTTTAAACCAACAATTGAAGTTGAATTTTAAGCTTTAGAATATTAATTATTAAGTAAAGGACAAACGAATTTTGTACAAAATAGTTAAGAATTCAACCAAAACAGATTATTTTTTAACAAAAAAATTGCATCTTTAACAAAGAATTCAACGTTAAACCAAGAAGTATATGTTGAATGATGAATCATAAAGATGAATCCTGCAGCTAAAAAAAAAATAAATTTTCCATAAAGCAATTGAATTTTTAACCAAATGAAATGTCTATAAAATAATTGTTGAATTTCTATCAAATTAATTAAATTGTGTTAGATTTGGACGCATAACGCAACCTGATGCAACTAAGCCGGTGAGAGTACGACCCGCCTGTCGTACGGAATTTTTCTTCTTTCATTTAAAATGTGATTTAAAAAGAATTTTTTTCATTGCTGCGTTAGAGCTAGATACTTAAACAAATAGACACAAAATACTTTAAGGGTCTTAAAACGAACTGAGTTTTCGCCAGATACATAATACGTCAAGACAAATGCATTTTTTGATGTGACATTTGCAACCAGATCATCTAAAGGCAATTATGACGGTCGGAACGGAGATATTTTTCAACAAAATTTCTTGTAATTTTTTTTGTAATTGAAAATTGTGTTTCTTGCGCCTATAAAGTGCTACACGCTGACCACTGTGTATACCGGATTGCAGTCACGTGGTCCAGTTTTAAGGTGCTTGAAATCTGTAAGTATCGTGTCAGCGACTCTCAGAGTAATAAGCAATATAATAATATAATATAATACAATAATAAAGATATGAATACGCTAGGGCTCAATAAAAAGTATGCAACCCGACATACACGCACATAAGAATAGCATTGGCGTGTAAGACGGGCTGCATACTTTTCGTTAAGCCCCATCGTGTACACCCTGTGTAATTATTATTTTTCGAAAGTATAATATCCTCCTTTGTGCTGGTTAGGAAGTTGTCTCTACTGTAACTTACCATCAAAATTTAGTGCAGTATGAAAAATAATTAATTTATAAATATTAATAAATTGAAAAATGAAATATACAGGGTGGGCCATTTTAATGTATCGACCCCGAAATCTCCGGAAATAAGCAGTATACAAAAAAATTGTTTGGACAAAAGTTGGTCAGGACAATGGGTGACATCTTTCTACAAAATCTTTTTTGACCTTGAGATAAATTTCTAAGGTTATTTGAAGGTCACATTGATTTTTTAAATTGGAACCCCTATTTTTGACATTAGATTCTGAAAGAGTGGTAAACTTTACGTCCGAAATGATAGTAAGAGTCAATTTTCACAAGGTCAAATAAAGGTTCAATGGAGGTCAAATTTCAAAAATCATATAGAAAGTATTTTTTTCTTTTATTTTTTTAACACGTTTTGGCAACACAAAGCTGGGGTGGATTTGGGATCAATGGAGTTGATCACGTTGATCTTGAGGCCAACTTAGAAGGTCATTCGAAGGTCAAAACGTTTGTTTTCTGCAACTAATACACCCGAAACCAAACCCACAGACTCACAAGCTCCAAACCAACGAACTCCACACTTTGACCTTTGAATGACCTTCCAAGTTGGCCTCAAGGTCAAGGCGATCAAGGTCGTTGGTCCCAAATTCACCCCGAGTATTCACCTCAATTTTAACTTTATTTGAGCTCGTGAAAATTGACTCTAACTATCATTTAGGACTTAAAATTTCCCGCTCTTTCAGAATCTAATGTCAAAATAGGGGTTTCAATTTAAAAAAATCAATGTGCACTTCAAATAACCTTGAAAATTTATCTCAAGGTCAAAACCGATTTTGTATAATGATGGCACCCATTGTCCTGAGCAACTTTTGCCTGAAAAATTTTCTTTTATGCTGCTTATTTCCGGAGATTTTGGGGTGGAAACATTAAAATGGCCCATCCTGTATATCAAATATTTCGAAAGCGTTTCTGTAGAATGTGGGTACGGTTATTGTTAAGAAAATGTCCTTTTTTACGGCTTTTTAATTTTACTGAATTTTCTTTGAACTTAAGAATATTTAAAAAAAATAAAATATCGGGGTGAAACTTTGTAAAATGTTTCAAAATACCATAAACTAAGTTTAATTACTTAATTTGAGTAAAAATTTCGCTAAAAATTATTTTTGAAGAAATTAACACTGAACCATTTTTTTTAATATTTTCTTGCAACTTGAAATATTTTGAACCTAACTTTTTTTAATATTTAAAATATCGGCCTCAAAATTCGAGAAATGCAAGAGCCGAGAGTAAATTACGTTTAGATGCGTTAATGTCGCGGATATTTTGAATATAAAAAAAGTTTTTGGGTTCACAAAATTTCAAGATTCTGTCAGAAATTGATCCCAGTTTTCATTTCTTTGAAAATAATATTTAGCCAAATTCCTCCTTAAATTTAGTACTCAAACGTAGTTTATGGTCTTCTGATACAGTTTCCAAAGTTTCAGTCCGATATTTTATTAACAAAAAAAGTTATTAAGTTAAAAAAAATCAGTGAACTGATAAAGTGAGGTCGGTAATATAGGTGTTTGAAAGTGTCACATCTCCTTAACCTCAAAATTCAATTACCACATTCTACTCTGTAAATATTGGCAATGGATTTTTTTTTTTCTTATAACGTTAAATACTACACTACATTTACATGTCTAGATATACGAAAAAGACCTTACCAGCCTGAAGAAAGATATTATTTGATAAAATTTCGAAAAATTGTTATTATATATTATTATTATTTTTTATGTTTTTATTATTCTAAATATTTAATTAATTATATTGTTACATTTTATATTACTCTAAGCGAGACTTGAAACTAGACTCAATGACCGCAATCCGGCATACACAGTAGCTAGCGTGTTGCATTTTAAAGGCGCACGAATCGCTTAATTTTCATTTACAAAGAAAAAAGAGAAAAAAAAACATTTTTCGAAAAAATCTGTCTGTTTCGGTCGACTTGATTTAGATTATGTGTTTAAATTATAATATTAAACAATGCACTCTTGAAGACCTATTATGGATCTGGAGAAAATGCGAGTCGTTTTCCCCAGAGTATGGAACGCGATTTTCGGAAAAAAATGGTATGCCCTGATTATTTCTTATTTGTCCAAAAAGTATCAAATAAGTATGAATATATGGCCGTGCGGTCTAACAGACCGCACCATGTTTCTTATGTGTGTGAGACGATTTAGAGAAAATTCGGGATTTGTTTGAAACGTCTTCAGATAAACTAAAGCAACTAAACAAACAATAAAGATCGAGAATGTTTTAAAAAAATCGAGATGTCAAGTCGAGAATCTCAAAAATTTTAAATTTTTTATTCTCGTTCTACATGAAGTTTTAAGTTCACTTCAACAAGTTTCAAGAAAATCTTGCTTAGTTTCTAAATCTTCTCGAATACATTACTAAAGCGTGCGGTCGAAAATTAACTTTATTTTCTAAGCAAACTTTCCAGATTTCTTACCGAATAATTTTAAGTTATTGAAAAAAAATCTGTAATGTTTATTTAAACTATTATTGTTTTTTTTCTGAATTATCAAAATTCCTATTTATTTATCGCAGACTTGACAGTCTTCACCCTGACGAATAAAAATGCTTCCACTTGAATTCGACTTGAATACGACTTGGTGATGTCTTGAGTTTGTCTCCGAGCCTTCGATGTCTGGCTGCGTATCAAAACTGAATCGTCTTACTTTTATGGTCACGAGAGGTAAGCTAGCGTTTACTTGTCTCAAATCGAGCATCATCTTGGTTAAGACGACGATTACTTGTCTCAAGACGAGCTTTATCTTGGCTGAGATGGTCAAACCTTTTTCAGTTTTCTACCCATAAATCAGATTAAAATTGATAAATAAAAAAATTTTATTGATTAAATTAGTTATTTTTAATTTTAAAAAATCACATCCTGTGGATCTGAACGATTATAACCCTTAACAATTTTCTTCAATAAAAAAACTGTGTCTTTCCAGAAGGATCTCCTAACCCGTTAGAAATACGTGAAAAACAACATATACCTGAACTTTATATTCTCGACAATTGTTTCTGTTGTACACTCGAGGCCTGACATAGTTCTCCTTGACTTCTAGAAGTGAACCATGTTCGTTATCGCATTTTCTGCACTAACTGACAAAAACATCATCTTTCTGGCTTGAAAATGAAATGTTGTATTAAAAAGTTATATGTTGGGTTAAAAATTCGTCTTTTATGGAAAAATATCACTGCTTTTCATTTTTAGAATAAATCTTTTTATCTTCAAAATACAACCACTTGGTCGAAAATTCAAGTATTGGCCTGCAAATTATTTTACTTGTTTAAAATTACTATTTTTAAGTAGACAATTAAAATGTTTTATTAAAAATTGTGTTGACAATTCGTCTTTTTTTGTTGTTAAAAATTAATTTTTATATCTGAAAATGTAACCATTTCTTTTTCAGTTGAGAATTTATCTTTTTGGTTGAAAATTATATTGTTTGATTGGAAATTTATTTATTTTGTTAAAACTGCGACTGTTTTTTTTAGAAATTTTATCGGCGTATTTGAATATTTATCTAGTTGGCAGAAAAATTATTTAGATAAAAATTTCCGTATTTTTTAAAAATTGATTGATTTTTCGCAGAAAGTCAATTTTTGTTGTTGAAAATGCAACTGTTTTGTGGAATATTAGTCTATTCTAGTTAAGGATTTTCAAGTATTTTTCTGAAAATTCGTACTTTCTTATTACATTCAACTATACCTGAGTTAAGATTAAAGTGATTTCGGATTAAATTGTCAACTCTTACATTTTTTGTTGAATATTCATAATCATTTCAGGTTAAAAATTATGCCATTTTTATAGAAATTTAATCTTCTAAGTTGAAAACTCAACGATTTGATTACAAAATTATGTATTTTTCGAGATTTATGTTTTTATTAAAAAATTAATCTGTTTGTGTATTATACATTGGTCGAAAATTAAAATCAGTAGTTAAAAGTTGGACTGCATACACCTTGTCGAAAAAAAATTTTCGGTTGAAAGTTCTAATTTTTTGTAGAAAAATCATTTTTTTTTTAATTCATCATGCTTTTATTGAAAATAGAACTTAAAACAAATAATCGTTTTAGAAATTCATCGCCTAAAGTTTTTAAATGATCGCATTCACGATCCTAAAATATTTAATAATCTCCGCTCTTCTGATAATTAAATCTTTAAACAATTATTTATTTTATTAATTTTTATTTTCCTAAAATATTTTCTATGAATATTAGTCGGTTAAATTTGGTGTAACTTAACATTTTTTATCAGATAAAAATATAAACAAATTTTTAATTTTTTTGACTGACAAGAGACAAATTCTTCGAAATTAGAAATATACAAAACGAGAAAATTGTATCCAAAATTTTGATTTATTATGATGCTAGTATTTGATTTTCAGTAAAGAAATTAAATATTTTAGATTAAACAAATCTTTCAAAATTTGATCAAATGTTGAAATTGAAGGTAAAAAATTAAGTTTTCCTTTGAATGTGAATAAAATTCGTACTAACAGTTTGGTTGCAAATACTGAGAATAATTCTGTAAAGAATTTCGAAAAAGATTTGACTTTTAGTAATTGATAAACTGCTACCCCAGTCGTTTTAAAGTATGATTATACAAATAAATAAAAAAAATTAGAAAAATCTTCCTCTCCAATTTTCTGTTAAATTTAAAAAAATGTCATTTGTCAACTTATTTTTTTTAAAGTGTTCTTTTATGCTATAAAAGATGGCTTTTTAACAATATATTTGAATTTCCAATAAAATAATCAAATTTTAACATAATAGTTAAATTTTCATTCTGAAAAGATAAATTCCCAACAAAAAAGTTTATAATTATACGAAAAAAAAACAGAATTTTGAAACCAAAAAGACGAATTTTCAACAAAGAAAGATTTTTCTCGAAATTCATGAATTTTTTCCCAACAAAAATAAACTGAAAAAACCAGATAAATCTTTGAAAAATGGAAAAGGTACATTTTCAGTTAACTTTAGTAACTTTTACCGAAGTACTGAAATTTAAAAAAAAAAAACTAATTTCCAACAAAAAAATTAAACTTTTAACATGATTTCTTAACAAACTCATACACCAAATCTTTAAAACAAAATAGTTTAATACTCAAGCAAAGAAGAATCATTTTTATCCAAAAATTAGCTATTTTCATTTTAAAAAATTCTGCTTTCTGTTAAGAAGGATTTCTGTTTATTTTTCACGATCAAAATATCAATTTTTGGATGAAAAATCAATTTTTACGAAAGAAATTCAATTTTCAATTCAAAAAGACTTATTTTTAACCAAAAAGGATGACTTTTTAATATAAATTTTTAATAACTTTTTAATAAAAATAAATATATTTCTTTTAAAACGAACAAATTTTTATTTAAAACAAAAAAACTAATTATTAGAAAATAATTGTTGAATTTTCATCCGAAAAAGATTCCAGTTAATTTTTCAAGATCAAAATATTAATTTTTAACTAAAATTTAGTTTCTGCAAAAAGAGGTAAATTTCTAATCCGAAAGGTAAATTTTTCAACCAAACAGGTTGAATTTTCACCAAAATAATTAAATTTTTAACATAATAGTTGACTTTGTTTCCTAGAAAGATGAAATTTATGCTTAAGCAGAGGTTTCAGTTCATTTTTCAACACGAAACTAAACATTTTAAACAAAAAGTAAATTTTCTACGAAATATTTTATTTCTGAACAAAACAGTAGAAATTTCAATAAAAAAGTATGGAATTTATTATTATTATTATTCATTTTTTATTATTATTTATTGTTGAATTTTTAACCTAATAGTTATTTTTATCCCAAAAGATGTAATTTCTGCTAAAGCAGGTAAACTTTAAAATTAAAAAGACAATCCTTAAAAAAAGCTTTAAATTTCTAACAAGCGGTTGCAGTTTTATTTAGGAAATATAATATTTGTTCTAAAACAGATTAATTAAAAACAAAAAATACATAAATTTTCATCCAAAGAAAATTCCAGTTCACTTTCCAACACCAAAATAAGAATTGTAAACAGTGAGTTAATATTCTGCTGAAAAGTAGAATCTTTACTCAAAAAGAATGACTTTTTACCAGAATTTTTATATTTTACCAAACCTTTTAATTTTTGTCTAAGTAAAATAAAAATTATACTCAAGTAGGTAAATTTTTAAATCAAAAAGACAAATTTACAAAAAAAGAGTTAAATTTTTATCCAAAAAGATTTTAATTGACTTTGCAACACAAAAATCCGAATTTTAAATAAATAGTTAATTTTCTAAGGAATATTTGAATTTTCAAGAAAAAAGTTGCATCTGAGTAAGACGCACTACTTCTACTAAAAAAGATAAAATCTTAAACCAAGAGGATAGACTTTCAGGAAAAATATTTTTCATCCAAAAAAGATTTCAGTTGACTAACTAACAACAATATATGAATTTTAAACCAAAAGTTAATACGAAATACGAAAATAATAATAATAATAATAATAATAATACGAAAACGCATTTGCAAAAATTAAGTACATGAGTGAAGGACCCCTTCCTCTTGGCGTTCTTACATAATTTAAGTATGGTCCCTAACAGCCATTCAACCATTTCCTTAGACTATGTGTCGATGTTTGATAGCATCCCACTAGGTCTTGCTTCATATTGCATTAAAGAAAAATTTATTTTCAGTTATAACTTTAAAAAAATAAGAATTAATTTTTAATAGACAATAGAATTGTTTTCAATGGAACTGTGTCTCCTTTTAATAACAAATTTTATGAACAAACATTGGGTTGTCCTATGACTTATGGGTTCATCTTTATCTCCAGCAGTATCAGATTTAGTTTTACAAGATGTTGAAAAAAAAGGTCCGAAGTAACTAGAAGTGAAACCTATTCTTTATAAAAAGATATTGCTGATGACACTCTTGAAATTTTTCCTATTGATAATATTGATGTCTTTTAAAATAGGTTGATAAAAGATGGTATTACGAATTCGTACAAAAAAATCATCTAGATCCGGAAGATATCTTAATTACACAAAAGAAAAGTTAGCTATCTTGTAGAATTTTCTATACAAATTATGAAAACCAATTCGATGTGAGGGCATCCTGGAACCAAAAAATGTCCTTGACAACCAATTGGGAAAATTTAAATCCTGCAGGTGTGCAAAATTGATGTTCTTTAAAAACTTTCTTTTCGTGACAAATCAGAATTTCAGCAATACTTTGTGTTATGAAAAATTATTTGTCGCGCTTATTTAAGGGTAGACATCAATGGTTTCTCAATTTTCATAAACGAAATTTTCATATTGTAAAGAAAACTGAATAATTATGTAATAAGGTGTGAAGCAGTCCCTGACCAAAATACAATTGTTTATTTCAGTTATGTTTTGTCAATGATGGAACTAATCTACAGCTTATATTTTTTTCTGTGTACAATTCACAAAATTTTGTTTGCTATAAAGTTGGTTTAGTAGTAGGTTTAGTTTAGAGATATATGAAATAAATTTAATCAAATTAATTGATTTGTTCACTTCTTCGCCAAAGTTTATGTTTTTATCATGACTGGAATACAATGTCTTCGAATGATCTTTATTTCTTCCAAGAAAATGGTTCGCTTTTACGAAATTGTTACTTTTTATATTCCTAATTGTAACTATGTGTTGGTAACCTTTGAAAAAGGTATGCAGTAGTTGTCAAAAGGTATGGAATTTGAAAATGAGAATGAGTTAAAATATGGCCCTGTTATACATTGTCTGTCGAAGACTCGTCTGATTTGTATTTGTACTTCTTTTTATCAAGCAAGATGACGATGATTTTCTTGCAAGAAACATTCTCCCTGAGCACAAGATCAAGATTGGGATCTCTTTCATACATTTTCTCTCATAATCTGTATCATACAAAACCCGATTACACCTCCACTCAAAAAAGCCGATAAGTCTCCCATAAAACTGTTATTGTCCAAAGCCTAAAAACGAGATTCTACATTTTCAAAGACTCAGCACGCGCAATAAATTTGGATGAAAAATAATATAGGCAGAGGATATCATAGCGAAGCGAGCGAGAAAAAGGAAGAAGAAAAAAAGAAGAAATCAATCTAAAAGGTAGAAACGCCTTCCTTAGAAGAGTACAAAGGAAGTGGTGGAAGAAGACGGTTTTTTTCAGGAGAGTCCCGGAGGATATAAGACGAATAGAAAGACGCAAGTCGAATCGGGATGGGCAGGTCCTCGTGGGAAAGTTCTCTTGCGCAACTTTAGGATTTAGGACACAATGGACATCCCATGTTAGGGTTTTGGGTTTTGGCTCACAATCAGACCAAGAGTCGAGGCTCGTTTCACCCCCTCTTACTCTAACTTCTTATTATTGTACCCATATTATGATGGGGTCCTTTTAGCTTAGCCTTAGCCTACATTTTATACTCTCTGTGGCTCTTTTCTTTTCCTTTCTTTCCGTTGCATCTTTCCTCTTCCTGTTACGATCTCACCGGCCTGACACACGACCAGGTAGAGATACCTGCTGAGAACTTGAGAAGAGTGGGCTGCTTATGAAAGACGGAACACCCCGAGGTCCGTTTTCTATTTACATACCAGGAAAATAGGCAAATAAGGATAGTCTCTGCAGGTGCCAGTGGTGAAAGTAACTCGCAAATTTTCGTCAAACTTGAACCTCTTTTGGGTGATTTTGGCTCGATGGTTTGTCAAAAGAGAGCATGCGGAGAGGCTAGAGTTTTCAGGTGTTTCAACTGTTTCTGATTTCACAGAGGATTGTGTTGGTGGTTAGGAAATTTGTGAAGGAATTGCTGAGGTGATGGATCCTTGGCCCAGGATGAAAAGAGTGAAGCAAAGTGGCAAGCCTAAGATGTATATAGGGTAGTGAACCCAAAGGTCGATTACCGAACATAATATTGAAGAAGATTCGATACATTCAGGGGAAATCTATCAAGGCGTAAAACTTCAATAAAATTTTATAACCACTTTGATACAAATTCTATTAAATCAAATCAAAAGAATTTCAAAAATGAAAACCTATCAGCACATTTGGTAGACCTTTCTGTGAAACTTTGTCCATCAAGAAATCTTATACTTTTCTAGTATCAAGTCCTATCTTCCACAATTTTGAAGTTTCTATCAAATTCTATACATTGAGAAATCCTATACTTTTCTATCCTCATATTTTCATAATGTCTATCAAATCTCATCCACAGGAAATTGGCATTAAGTCCTATCTTCTGCGTTTTCGGATATTTTCATCAAATATTATTCATCGGAAATCTTATACTTTTTCCTGAACGGATTCTCATTAGCGTTTTTTGTTGCGGATTCAATATTTTTTGGTTATAACTTAGATTATATTGCTCAAAATACAATAATTGTCTTAAAAAAGGGATTGAACTATTCATTTAGAAATTCATTCGACAAAATGGCTGAATGTTTAACCGCAGATGAATCTTCAACTAACTAAATAATAATAATTTGGAAATTTATTTTAATTAGTTGAAGATTCATCTGCGGTGGAAACTTTATCCATTTTGTCGAAAATACTTTTTTAAATTAAAAACAATTTTTTTTAACTTGAAAGTAAGCTGTTCCATTTATGATTGTAAAGACGATTTGTTATATTTAAATCTAAACGTTCTTAATTGAAAATTTAACTATTTTATGAAAAATGCGTCTTTTGTGGTAAAATTAATATTCTTCGTTAAAAAGTTATCTTTTTGCTTGAAGATTCATCTGTTTTGTTTAAAAATTTAACTAATTTCAGGACAAATTCGTCTTTTTGTTAAATTTAACTGTTTCTGATGCAAAATTAAACACTTTTTTGGTTGAAATATCAATTATTACTAAAAAACTATTAGTTGAAAATGAACGTATTTTGTTAAAAATACTTGTGTTTTTTAAGAAAATTAATTTTTCGGCTTTAATATGTATTATTTTTAATATAAAAGTCCACATTTCATTTAGATATTCTTTGATTGTTTTAAAATTTATCCTTTGGTACAAAACTAGTCATCCTGGTTAAAAATAATTTTGATTTATGATTTATCTTTTCAATTGAAATATTAACAATTTGGTTTGAAATTCTTTTTTTTTTGAAAGTTGAATGATTAAAAATATGTTATTTGAAAATTTATGTCTTTGAGCAAAAATTAGTTTCTGTTGTTGAAAATTGTTCTTTTGAATCATGATTTTAATTATTTTGGTGATTTTTTTTGGTGTTAAAAATTATTATTAATTTTAAATAAAAATTTCTTTATTTGATTTTTGATTCAAAATTTATCTTCCGAATTAGACAATGCGTCTTTTTGAATAAAATTAAGTTTCTTGGTTAAAAAATAATTTTTTTTTTCAAACTTAATTAATTAGTTGAGGGTTGACCTTTTTTTGTTGAATATTTGCCCTCCTAAGTTGAATTCGATTACTTTTCAATTAAAATAAAAATATTCTTTGGTTGAAGCATTAAAAATTATAGTTTTTGTTGATTATTCATCTTTTTGTTGTTGATAAAGATTCATTATTGTGTTTGAAAATAATTCTCCTTGCTTGGATTTTTAGACTTTTTTTTGAGTTTTCTTCTTGTTAAAAAATAATTTTTTTTTAATTCAAAATTTTCATATTGCATTGATTATTAAAAAATCATGTTTTTAGTTGATGCTGCGTCGTTCTTAAAAAAAATTAATCTTCTCATTCGAAGAATATTTTTTTCTACATTTAAATATTCAGATGAGGATTCAACTATTTTATTGAGAACACGAACTTTTTGTTTAAATTTTTATTTGAATTATCTATTTATATTTAAATTTATATTTCTTAGTCAAAAATACGACAATTCTCCTTTCGTAGAAAATAATTCTTCTTGGTTAAAAATCTTTTTTTTATATATAGTTGAAACTTTAACAATTTTGTTAACAATGCTTTTTTGCCCTAAAATTACTGTTTTTAAATTAATATTTTACTTTTTTTTTAACTTATATTTTAAATTAAAATATGTCTTTTTTGGCAGAAAATTAACTTTTTTGGTTGAAAAATCTTTTTCTTATTGTTGAAACTTCATCCATTGGTTGAAACGTTAAACATATTTTCGAAAATGATTTTTTTTAAGTCATATTTTTGGTTGAGAATTCAATTAATTAGTAAAAAATTTTTTGTTGTATACCTTTTTCGTTGACAACTCATCTTTTTTAGTTGATAATTCAACTCCTTTCTTGAAATTTGCTCTATTAAAAATTCTTTTTTTCAAAGATTAAAAATGTTACTCAAAAATGTTTCTAATTTCAATTATTATTTATATTTTTCAATTGGATTTTTCCTTTGGTACAAAATAATTCTTCTTAGTTAAAAATTAATTTTGTTGTTGGAAATTCAGCTACTTGATTGATGTTTGAAATATTTCTTTGAAAATTCATTTCTTTTGGTTAAGAACTTTCTTTTAATTCAAATTTCAGTACACCATTTTCAACTGAAAATTGATTTTTTCAAGTTGAACATTTTTTTCAAAAAAATAATCTTTTTGGAAGAAACTTATTTATTAAATTTATTTCTTTTTAATAAGAATCCGATCATTTTCTTAAAAATTATTATACTTTTTTGGCGGAATAAAACTGTTTTCTTTACATTAAAATTTTTTAAGTAAAAATTTCAGGAATTAAAAGTTTCATTGAGAACTTCTGTGTTTGGTTGAAAATTAATTAAGTTATCCAAATATTTTTCTATTCCATTCAGTTTGATGAGCATTCCTTGCAAGTCCTTAATTTATTTGAACATAACAATCCTATCATCTGCGAAAGCTAACCCACGCACCATAACTGTCCCGAGATCAAAAAAGTGGTAGTACGTGGGTTAGCTTTGCAGACGATAACATTTGTGGTCGATTCTAAACCAATCTATTTATTATACTTTATTTCCCAATTAAAAAAGAAACAATGCAAAATTTAATACAATTTTAAATTTGCTAATATTTAATACATTCTTTTTATAAAAATTTTATTAAAAAGATTTCTTTCAGGAAATTAAGATGAAAGCAGGGTTTTCTTATTAATATTTATTCTAATAGCTTTTTTAGTTGAGTCCACATATTTCTATATCAATTTCTGGAACGAAATTCGGTCCAGAATCGCCCAAAAATCTTATCATCTGTGAAAGCTAACCCACGCACCATAAGTGTCCCGAGATAAAAAAAGTGATAGTACGTGGGTTAGCTTTGCAGATGATAACACTTGTGGGCGATTCTAAACCAATCTATTTATATTATTACATTTCCCATTTGAAAAAAAGAAAAAATACAAAATTTAGTACATTTCTAAATTTGCGAATATTTATTACTTTCTTTTTACAAAAATTTTAATTAATAGTTTTCTTTCAGGAAATTAAAATAAAAGCAGCATTTTCTTATTACAATTTATTTTAAGAGCTCTTTTAATTGAGACCAAATAATTATGCATCAACTTCTTGAACGAAATTTGGATCAGAATCAGCCACAAATCTTATCAGCTGAGAAAGTTAACCCACGCACCATAACTGTCCCGAGATAAAAAAAGTGATAGTACGTGGGTTAGATTTGCAGATGAGAACATTTGTGGGCGATTCTAAGCCAATCTATTTATATTATTACATTTCCCAAGTAAAAAAAGAAACAATACAAAATTTAATACAATTTTAAATTTGCTAATATTTAATACATTCTTTTTACAAAAATTTTATCAAATAGATTTCTTTCAGGAAATTAAAATGAAAGCAGGGTTTTCTTACTAATATTTATTCTAAGAGCTCTTTTAATTGAGTCCAAATATTTCTATATCAATTTCTTAAACGAAATTCGGTCCAGAATCCCCCAAAAATCTTATCATCTGTGAAAGCTAACCCACGTACCATCATTGCCCCGAGACCCACACCTTTCTCAACGGTAAATGAATATAAAAAATAGCTAAGAATTAATCCATTATTATGAAAAAATAATAAATAAATAATGATGTTTGGAGAACTATTTTTGTCAGATTACCTTTTTACTTCACTTTATGATTTTTCTGTTTGTACCCATAA
Organism: Druon quercuslanigerum; assembly: GCA_010014905.2. Taxonomy (NCBI): domain Eukaryota; kingdom Metazoa; phylum Arthropoda; class Insecta; order Hymenoptera; family Cynipidae; genus Druon; species Druon quercuslanigerum. The sequence continues at coordinate 1,231 of JAAAKG020020014.1, read as the reverse complement.
ATATAAATATATTTATAAATATAATAATAAAAATATAATATAATAATGAAATATAAATTAATTGAATTTATTGATCTTGCAGTTATTAGAAAAGAATAATGCTAATGTTGAATATATTGAAAAATCCGAGTCTCATAATTTCACAGTTTAAAAAAAAAAAATGAAATTGAGAGGGCCAAAATGAAAGTTGGCGAATTGTGCGTGGCATCGAGGAAATATAATTAGGTGGTGGTCGACCACCGCGCCGGGAGATAAATTCCTGCAGCGGGTATAATTTTATTTGAATTCGAGATGCCCGGAAATGCCGGCGCTGATGATGGCAATACTTGACTCTTTTACGGTTGGAAACAGTGGTCTGTGGGTAAACAGAAATCGAAGAAAAAGTCGATTCAAACATTCAAACTGCCATATAGGAATGCCGAAAGATAATTCCTCTCTTTCTCTTTCTTTTTCTCTTTCGTTTTTTTTTTCATCTTGAAGAGATAATTTCAGGTTCTTTTCCAGCCATCCCGAAATTACGAGAGACTCTCTTTTGTGTACATGATGCTCTTTTGCATGGAGGATCTTACCTCTTACTGGCCAACATTGACGAGTGCGTAATGAGGAAAAAAAATGTAAAAAGAAAATGAATTTTTAACAGAGGAGTTCAAATTTCAAACAATTAATTGAATTTTTAACCGAAAAGATGCATTCTCAAAGCCAAATTTAATGACTGATATTTCAAGTAATAAAGATTTTAACTTTAAATAAAAAAAAACAGTTGAATTTTATACCAAATATATTTTTTTTATATAGTCCTATTTCCAACCAAAAAGGTGAATTTTAATTCAAGAATATTAATTTTATACCAAATAACAACAAAATTTGACAAAATAAATCAATTTTTAAAGATAAATTTGAATTTTTAAGTAATACAGACTAATTATCAACCGAAATTGGAATTAATTAAATTTTTGGTTAAGAAAATTTATTGTTAAACAAAAAAGCAAATATTCAACAAAATATTTTAATAATGAAACAATAAAAATTCATTTCCAGCTAAACATTTGGATTTTTAACCAAAACTATAAAATTTGTATTAAAAGAGATTAACTTTCAAATAAAGACGGTAAGTTTAGAACAAAAAAATTTATTTTTCAACCAAGAAATATTTTTTAGTAAAGAAAAATTATTTTTCAACCAAGAAATATTTTTTAGTAAAAAAAAATTATTTTTTATTATATTATTTTTT
>JAAAKG020019993.1:0-20363 GCA_010014905.2 Druon quercuslanigerum | reverse complement strand
TCATTTATTTTGTATATAAAACTAGTATTTTTAAAATTACTTTTATAAACAAAGTGCTTATTTTTATCATATTATAAGCCAAAGATAAGGCAAGTAACATATCGCTGGAATCGCAAAAAAAAAGTAAATCTCGAATAAAATATTTCTAAATTACTCATTTAAAAATTAAAGAATTGTTATGTTTTTTATTTCAATCCTTATTATTACTAAGGACCTCCCTTCTGGCAAAGGTCGGCGACAGCGTCTGGCGATCCCTCATGCACTTGTAACTAAAAGTTGATTTATGGAAATCGATGTTTTCATTTATTTTGTATATAAAACTAGTATTTTTAAACTTACTTTTATAAACAAAGTGCTTATTTTTATGATATTATAAGCCAAAGATAAGGCAAGTAACAAATCGCTGGAATCGCAAAAAAAAAAGTAAATCTCGAATAAAATATTTCTAAATTACTTATTTAAAAATTAAATCATTGTTATGTTTCTTATTTTAAATAATATTAGTACTAAGGATCTCCGTTTTGTCAAGGGGTGGTGACAGCGTCTGGCGATCCCTGATGCACTTGTAAATAAAAATTCATTTATGAAAATAGTTTTTTCTTATTTTGTTGTATATAAAACTGGTTTTTATTAACTCACTTTTATAAACAAATTGCGTATTTTTATCATATTACAATCCACAGATAAGGCAACTAAAATATCTTTGGAATCTTGAAAAACGTAGATTTTGAACATAATATTTCTAAATTGCTAATTTCAAAAGTAGAGCTTTGATATCTTTCTTATTTTTACCTTATGAGTACAAAGGACTCCTGATGGCAAGGGTCAGCGACAACGTCTGGCGATCCCTGATGCACTTGAAACTAAAAATTCATTAATGAAAATCGATTTTTTCACATTTTGTTGTATATGAAATTAGTATTTTTTAACCTAATTTCTTAGGTAAAGTGCGTATTTTTATCATATTATAATCCACATATAAGGCAAGTAATACATCGTGGGAATCTTAAAAAACGTAGATTTTTAATATAATATTTCTAAATTACTAATTTAAAAATTAAAGAATTGTTAACTTTTCTTATTTTAAGCCACATTTGTACTAAGGATCTTCATTCTGGCAAAGGTTGGCGACAGCGTCTGGCGACCCCTGATGCACTTATAACTTGAAATTTATTTATGGAAATTGATTTTTTCATATTTTGTTGTATATAAAACTATTTTTTCAACTTATTTTTAAAAACAAATTGCGGATTTTATCATATTATAATGTACGGTTAAGGTAAGTGACATATCGCTGGAATCGCAAAAAAAGTAAACCTCGAAAAAAATATTTCCAAATTACTAATTTAAAAATTAAACCATTGTTATAAAAAAATATTGTTACAAAAATTCATTAATGAAAATTGATTTTTTCTTTTTTTGTTGCATATGAAACTAGTTTTTGTTAACTTACTTTTATAAACAAAGCGAGTGTTTTTATTATATTATAATCCAGAGATAAGGCAACTAAAATATAGTTGCAATCTTAAATAAACGTAGATTTTTAATATAATATTTCTAAATTATTAGTTGGAAAACTGAATAATTTTTGTGTTTCTTATTATATTCCTTATGAGTTCAAAGGAACCCCTAATGGTAAGGGTCGGCGACAGCGTCTGGCGAACCCTGATGCACTTGTAACTAAAAATTGATTGATGGAAATCGATTTTTTCATTTTTTGTTGTATATAAAACTAGTTTTTAAAACTTATTTTAATAAACAAAGTGCGTATTTTATCATATTATAATCTACAGGTAAGGCAAGTAATATATCGTTGGAATCGCAAAAAAAGTGAATCCCGAAAATAAAATATTTCTAAATTATTAATATAAAAATTAAAGCATTGATATGTTTCTTATTTTTATTCTCATTAGTAATAAGGATCTCCCTTCTGGAAAAGGTCGGCGACAGCGTCTGGCGATTCCTCAACTTCTTCAGGGATCGCCATCATAGGGGAGCAGACCTAAAATAAATTTCAGTTAAAAGAAATTTATTAGCATAAATAAAATAAGTGCAGATGCCGAAGAATCACAATGCACGAAGTCTTCATATTATCCACATGGATGGATAGGGAAAAAGGAAAAAGGAAAAAGTAGCATTTCACTTTCTCGCGACTTGTTCACTTGTTTTTCTACATATATGTCGAGTTGTAGACTGTTGATATATTCCGCAAGAGTGTCCGGTATTTGGCATGTTTTCACTACTATTTCACCTAGATGGTTTCCGCCGGATGTACAAGGCCATTGTTTTTCCACGTTCGCCATACATGAGGCCCCCGGTATAATTAGATGTACATAACCTGTATTTATCCTATCTTGCATTGCTACCTTCTTCGGCAGCCTCAATTTCTGGATTCAATTTTTTTTCTCATTTCCATATACACTTCCGGTCAACGGGTATTGACTACCTTCAGCGAGATTGGTCGAAACTAAAAGTTTTATGTCTTTGTCAAAAATTCATGTATTTAAAGAAATTCTGCATTGTTTTAAAGTTTTAGTCATTACCTTTCAAATGCAATAGACTTCGTCAAAATAATTGAAAAATGATTTGAAATAAATAAAAAAGATTTAACAATGATTTCATACAAATTTCATAAAGAATTCAATTTTAAAGATTTCAAAGTCTTTTAAAGATTTGAAACGATTTCAAATTTGCTTATAATATTTCAAAAGATTTCAGAAAGGTTTCAAAGATTTTACAAAGATTTCAAACACTGTTCAATTGTTACAATTGGTACAATTTTAACTGCATTGTTCATAATTCATGCTTTTTGTTAAAAATTCATTTTTTTCAACTTAAAATTTAACTGTTTCATTTTTAATGAAAATTTGTAACAAATTAATGTTCTAGTTTGCAATTTAATTTTGTCGTTTAAAATTTGTAACTATTTTCATAACAATTAGTTTTTTTTTGTAAATAATTTTTTCAACTAAAAAATATAATTTTATTCATCATATTTTTTTTTAGTTTAGAATTCCAATGCTTAGTTGAAAGTTTCTGTAATTTATTAAAACTTTGTCTTGGCAGAAAATTCATTTTCTTGTTTGAAAATTCAACTTCTTGCTTGAAATTTGGCTTTTTTCATAAAACATTAAATTCTTCTAATTAGAAATGTAACTATTTTCTGCTTTTTTACAAGTTTATATTTTTCAGTTTAAAATTCATTTCTTCCATCTGTAAAATGTAAATATCCCATTTTTGGTTAAGTACTTATTTTTTTTAGTTTGAAATAAATTTTTTTTTAACTGAAAATTTAATTGTATGATTTTTGTTTGAAAATTTATCTTTTTTACTTGAGAATCCACCTATTTTTTCGTTAAAAATTGAACAATTTTCTTGAAAATGCGATTGTTAGTTTTTTTTTTGCTTGAAAAGTGACCGTTCTCCGTTAAAAGTTCATGTTTTTCAGTAATAAAATATTATTCTTATTTGAAGATGCATCTTTTTTTGTTAAAGAATTTGTTTAAAAATTCATTTTTCCTTTCGAAAATTAAACTATTTCATCGAAAATTAAATTTATTATCTGAAAATCTAAATATTCCATTTTGGGTTAAATACTTATTAAATTAGTTTTAATATTCATTTTTAAAGTTGAAAATATAACAATTTTGTTGAAATTTTTTTGTTATTGAAAATTTATCTTTTTCAAATAGAAAATTCATGTTTTTCAGTAGAAGATTATTCCTCTTATTTAAAAATTCATATGTTTTGGTTAAATTTTTTTTTTTCATTGTTAATAATTTTAACTGTTTTATTGAAAATATAATTCGAATGAAAATTTCATTTAATACTTTTGTTTAAAAATTTATCTTTTCTAATTGAAAATTTATCTATTTTTTTTAATTTTTTTATTTTCTATTTGGAGGGATATTTAACTTTTTGTTGGAAAAAAAACTTTTTTGTTTTAAATTTATATTTTCGAATTGAAAATATACCTTTTTTGTAAACAATTTATTTTTTAGCTGAAAATTTAAAAAATTTGACCTAGTTGATTGAAATTTTTTTTTTTTAGAAATTAATTTTACTCATTTAAAAATTCATCTTTTCATATGTTTTTCATATGTTGATTAGGAAATTTCTCTGGTTGAAAACGCATTATTTCATTTTGCCTTAAAAATTTATCTTTTTAGTAGAATATTCAACTATATGGTTAAAAGTTCATGTATTTTGTTGGAAATTAAACTATTTTGCTGAAAAACAGTCATTACCTTTCAAATGCAATAGGCTTCGTCAAAATAATTGAAAAATGTTTTTTTTTCATTTTTGTTTTCTTCCAAAAAAACCTGTTGTATATGCGTATTTGTATTTTCTTTAAAATGAGGACAAGATGAAATTTTTTTATTGGGTCGTTTTAAAGTTATGACATTTTTTTCAGAAAAAAACACTTTTTTCAACGCTGAATATCTCGGAATCTATTTATTACAGAAAAAAATTTCTTTTTATATGTACTAGAATATAGTAACAAATTTGTTTACTATATTCTTGCATGTATAAAAGTTAGGAAATATTAATATAAAAAAAAAAAACTTTTTTAATATTTTCTCCCATTAAATTTTTTTTACGAATACAAAAACAATCATGTTTTCTGTGGAGTTTTTTTTTCTAATACATACATTCAAAGATATTCGGCGTTGAAAAAGTGTTTTTTTTTCATAACTTTAAAATCGCTCAATAAAAAAATGTTATATTTGGATAATTTTGAAGAAAATACAAATAAGCATCTATTTCATATCGATTTTTTTAAATCTACAAGTTCCTGCAAACATTATACACGTTTTTTTATGAGCCAAAAAAGGGGAAAAAACAATGATTGTTTTTTTTTTACTATAAATATTTATAAATATCTATAAATATTTATATTTTCGAATTGAAAATATACTTTTTTTTTAACTCATTTTTTCGGCTAAAAATATTTAAAAAAATTGTTTGAATTTTCTTATATTGCATGAATATTGAACTATTTTGTTGAAAATTCGTATTTTTGGCTGAAAAATTCAGAAACTTGTTTGAATTTTCTTTTTTTGTATGAAAATGCAACTATTTTGTTGAAAAATTGTCTTTTTGGCTGATGAATCAAATTAAAAAAAAAAATTTTAATTTAGTTTAAACTTAACTTTTTACAGGAAAATTTAACTTTTGGTTTAAAATAGACTTTTTAGTAAGAAATTCGGCTTTTTAGCTACAAATTTGAAAAAATGCTTTGAATTTTCTGTTTGGAGGGATATTTAACTTTTTGATGAAAAAATAACTTTTTTGTTTAAAATTAAATCTTCGGACTGAAAATATCCTTTTTTGGAAAAAAATTTATTTTTTAGCTGAAAATTTCACAAATTTGCTTGAATTTTCTTTTTTTGCTGAAAAATTGTCTTTTTGGCTGATGATTCAAACATTTCTTGGAATTTTCTTTTTTTACTGAAAAATTGTCTATTTGGCTGATGATTCAAAAATTTGTTGGAATTTTCTTTTTGTCGAGTTCAAACTTAACTATTTAGAGGAAAATTGAACTTTTTGGTTAAAAATAGACTTTTTAGTAAGAAATTTGGCTTTTTAGCTACAAATTTAAAAAAATTATTTGAATTTTCTGTTTGGAGGGATATTTTACTTTTTGTTGGAAAAATAACTTTTTTGTTTTAAATTTTAATTTTCGGATTGAAAATATACCTTCTTTGTAAAAAATTAATTTTTTAGCTGAAAATTTCACAAATTTGTTTGAATTTTCTTACATTGCATGAATATTGAAATATTTTATAAAAACTTCGAATTTTTAGCTAAAAATTTCAAAAATTTGTTTGAATTTTTTGTATAAAAATTCAACCATTTTGTTGAAAAATTGTCTTCTTGGCTGACGATTCAAAATTTTTTTGGAATTTTCTTTTAATCTAGTTCAACCTTAACTATTTAGAGGAAAATTTAACTTTTTGGTTTAAAATACACTTTTTTGTAAAAAAAATCATTTTTTAGCTGAAAATTTTAAAAACTTGTTTAATTTTTCTTATGTTGCGTGAATATTTAGCTTTTTGTTGAAAAAATAACTTTTTTGTTTTAAATTTATATTTTCTGATTGAAAATACACGTTTTTTGTAAAAAAAATCATTTTTGAGCTGAAAATTTCAAAAATTGTTTGAATTTTCTTTTTATCTAGTACAAACTTAACTAATTAGAGAAAAATTTAACTTTTTGGTTTAAAATACACGTTTTAATAAAAAAAATCGGATTTTCAGCTACAAATTTAAAAAAAAATTTGAGTCTTCTATTTGAAGGGATATTTTACTTTTTGTTGGAAAAATAACTTTTTTGTTTTAAATTTATATATTTTCGGATTGAAAATACATCTTTTTTTGTAAAAAAAATAAATTTTTAGCTGAAAATTTGTAATTTTTTTTTTGAATTTTCTTACATTGCAAGAATATGAACTATTTTGTTGAAACATCGTATTTTTAGCTGAAAAATTCAGAAATTTGTTTGAATTTTCTTTTTTTGTATAAAAATTTAAGTATTCGGTTGAAAAATTGTCTTTTTGGCTGATGATTCAAAAATTTGTTGGAATTTTCTTTTTATGTAGTTCAAACTTAACTATTAACTAACTAAATTAACTAACTAACTAAATTAACTTTTTGGTTTAAAATACACTTTTTAGTAAAAAAAAATTCGGCTTTTTAGCTGAAAATTTTAAAAATTTCTATGAATTTCCTTATATTGCATGAATATTGAACTATTTTGTTGAAAATTCATATTTTTAGTTAAAAAATTCGACTTTTTAGTGACAAATTAAAAAAATTTGTTTGAATTTTCTATTTTAAATATTTAACTGTTTGTTGGAAAAATAATTTTTTTGTTTTAAATTTATATTTTCGGATTGAAAATACACCTTTTTTGTAAACAATTCATTTTTAACTTAAAATTTCAAAAATTTTTTTGAAGTTTCTATTTGGAGGGATTTTTAACTTTTTAGTGAAAAAATAACTTTCTTGTTTTAAATTTTTATTTTTGGATTGAAAGCATACCTTTTTTTGTAAAAAATTCATTTTTTACCTGAAAAATTAAAAAATTTGTTTGAATTTTCTTACATTGCAAGAATATTGAACTAATTTGTTGAAAATTTATATTTTTAGTTTAAAAATTCGATTTTTAGTTACAAATTTCAAAAATTTGTTTGAATTTTTTATTTGGAGGTACATTTAACTGTTTGTTGAAAAATAACTTTTTTGTTTTCAATTTGTATTTTCGGATTGAAAATATACCTTTTTTGTAAAAAATTCATTTTTTACCTGAAAATTTCAAAAATTTGTTTGAATTTTCCTATATTGCAAGAATATTTAACTATTTTGTTGAAAAATTGTCTTTTTGGCTGATGATTCTAAAATTGGTTGGAATTTTCTTTTTATTTAATACAAACTTAACTATTTAGAGGAAAATTTTACTTTTTAGTTTAAAATACACTATTTAGTTAAAAAATTCGTCTTTTTTACCGGAAAATTTCAAAAATTTGTTTGAGTTTTCTACTTGGAATTCGTTTTAATTTTCTTACATTGCATGAATATTTAACTATTTTGTTGAAAATTCGTTTGAATTTTCTATTTGGAGGGATATTTAACTTTTTGTTGAAAAAATAACTTTCTTGTTTTAAATTTATATTTTTGGATTGAAAGCATACCTTTTTTTGTAAAAAACTCATTTTATAGCTGAAAATTTCACAAATTTGTTTGAATTTTCTTATATTGCATGAATATTGAACTATTATGTGGAAAATTCGTATTTTTGGCTGAAAAATTCAGAAACTTGTTTGAATTTTCTTTTTTTGTATAAAAATTCAACTATTTTGTTGAAAAATTGTCTTCTTGGCTGTTGATTCAAAAATTTGTTGGAATTTTCTTTTTATCTAGTTCAAACTTAACTATATTAGAGGAAAATTTAACTTTTTGGTTTTAATTTTTAATCTTAAAAATTCGGCTTTTTAGCTACAATTTTCCAAAAAATTGTTTGAATTTTCTGTTCGAAGGGATACTTAACTTTTGTTGAAAAAATAACTTTTTTCTTTGAAAAATTATATTTCCGGATTGAAAATATACCTCTTTTGTAATAAACATTAATTTTTTAGCTGAAAAATTCAAAAATTTGTTTGAATGTTCTTATTTTGCATGAATATTGATCTGTTTTGTGGAAAATTCGTATTTTTAGTTAAAAAATTCGCCTTTTTAGCTACAAATTTTCAAATTTGGTTGAATTTTCTATTTGGAGGGGTATTTTACTTTTTGTTGGAAAAATAAATTTTTCGTTTTAAATTTAAATTTTCGGATTGAAAACATACCTTTTTTGTAAAAAATTAATTTTTTACCTGAAAATTTGACAAATTTGTTAGAATCTTCTTATATTGCATGAATATTGAACTCTTTTGATTCAGAAATTTGTTTGAATTTTCTTTTTTTGTATAAAAATTCAACTATTTTGTTGAAAAATTGTCTTCGTGGTTGATGATTCATAAATTTGTTGGAATTTTGTTTTTATCTAGTTCAAACTTAACTATTTAGATGAAAAATTAAGTTTTTGCTTTAAAATACAATTTTAGTGAAAAATTCGGTTTTTTAGCTACAAATTTTAAAATTTTTGTCTGAATTTTCTATTTGGAGAGATATTTTACTTTTTGTTGGAAAAATAACTATTTTGTTTTAAATTTATATTTTTTCAAAAATTTGTTTGAATTTTATTTTTTTGTATAAAAATTCAACTATTTTGTTGAAAAATTGTCTTCGTGGTTGATGATTCATAAATTTGTTGGAATTTTGTTTTTATCTAGTTCAAACTTAACTATTTAGATGAAAAATTAAGTTTTTGCTTTAAAATACAATTTTAGTGAAAAATTCGGTTTTTTAGCTACAAATTTTAAAATTTTTGTCTGAATTTTCTATTTGGAGAGATATTTTACTTTTTGTTGGAAAAATAACTATTTTGTTTTAAATTTATATTTTTTCAAAAATTTGTTTGAATTTTATTTTTTTGTATAAAAATTCAACTATTTTGTTGAAAAATTGTCTTTTTGGCTAATGATTCAAATTTTTTTTGTAATTTTCTTTTAATCTATAGAGGAAAATTTAACTTTTTGGTTTAAAATACACCTTTTAGTAAAAAAAATCGGCTTTTTAGCTAAAACTTTCAAAAATTTGTTTGAATTTTCTATTTGAAGGGATATTTGAATGTTTGTTAAAAAATAACTTTTTTGTTTTAAATTTATATTTTCGGATTGAAAATATTCCTCTTTTGTAGAAAATTCAAAAATTTGCTTTAATTTTCTTCTTTTGCATAAAAATTCAACTATTTCGTTGAAAAAATGTCTTTTTGGCTGATGATTAAAAAATTTGTTGAAATTTTCTTTTAGTGTAGTTCAAACTTAACTAATTAGAGAAAAATTTAACTTTTCGGTTTAAAATGCACTTTTTAGTAAAAAGCTGAAAATTTCAATTTTCTTATATTGCATGAATATTTAACTGTTTTGTTGAAAATTCGTTTTCTGAGTAAAAAAATTCGCCTTTTTGCTACATATTTCAAAAATTTGTTTGAATTTTCTATTTGGAGGGATATTCAACTTTTTGGTGGAAAAATAACTTTTTTGTTTTAAATTTATATTTTCGGATTGAAAATACACCTTTGTTTGTAAAAAAATAATTTTTTAGCTGAAAATTTCAAAAATTTGTTTGAATTTTCTTACATTGCAAGAATATTGAACTAATTTGTTGAAAATTCATATTTTTAGTTAAAAAATTCATTTTTTAGCTGAAAATTTCAAAAATTCATTTGAATTTTCCTATATTGCAAGAATATTTAACTATTTTGTTAAAAAATTGTCTTTTTGGCTGATGATTCTAAAATTGGTTGGAATTTTCTTTTTATTTAATACAAACTTAACTATTTAGAGGAAAATTTTACTTTTTAGTTTAAAATACACTATTTAGTTAAAAAATTCGTTTTTTTTTTTACCGGAAAATTTCAAAAATTTGTTTGAGTTTTCTGCTTGGAATTCGTTTTAATTTTCTTACATTGCATGAATATTTAACTATTTTGTTGAAAATTCGTATTTTTAGTAAAAAAATTCGCCTTTTTAGCTACAAATTTCAAAAATTTGTTTGAATTTTCCATTTGGAGGGATATTTAACTTTTTGTTGAAAAAATAACTTTTTTGTTTTAAATTTATATTTTCGTCTTGAAAATATACCTCGCTTGCAAAAAATGCCTTTTTAAACTGAAAATTTCAAAAATTTGTTTAATTTTTCTTATATTGAGTGAATATTTGGCTTTCTGTTGAAAAATAACTGTTTTGTTTTAAATTTATATTTTCGGATTGAAAATACACCTTTTTTGTAAAAAAAATCATTTTTAGCTGAAATTGTCAAAAATTTCTTTGAATTTTCTTTTTTTCTATGGTACAAACTAAACTTTTTAGAGGAAAAATTAACTTTTTAGTTTAAAATACACTTTTTAGTAAAAAAAACGGATGTTTAGCTACAAATTTCAAACAAAAATTGAATTTTCTATTTGAAGGGATATTTAACTTTTTGTTTAAAAAAATAATTTTTTTGTTTTAAATTTATATTTTCGGCTTGAAAATATACCTCGTTTGTAAAAAATTCCTTTTTAAACTAAAAATTTCAAAAATTTGTTTAATTTTTCTTATATTGCGTGAATATTTGGCTTTTTGTTGAAAAAATAACTTTTTTGTTTTAAATTTATATTTTCTGATTGAAAATACACCTTTTTTGTAAAAAAATCACTTTTAGCTGAAAATTTCAAAAATTGTTTGAATTTTCTTTTTATCTAGTACAAACTTAACTAATTAGAGAAAAATTTAACTTTTTGGTCTAAAATACACTTTTTACTGAAAAAAATTCGGCGTTTCAGCTACAAATTTCAAAAAAAAATTTGAATCTTCTATTTGAAGGGATATTTTACTTTTTGTTGGAAAAATAACTTTTTTGTTTTAAATTTATATTTTCTGATTGAAAATACACCTTTTTTGTAAATAAATTCATTTTTAGTTCAAAATTTTTCTTGATCTTTCTAATATTGCATGAATCTTTAACTATTTTGTTAACACTTTTTATTTTTGGTTAAAAAATTCAGAAATTTGTTTGAATTTTCTTTTTTGGTATAAAAATTCAACTATTTTGTTGAAAAATTTTCTTGTTAGCTGATGATTCAAAAATTGGTTGGAAATGCCTATTTGGAGAGGTATTTAACTTTTTGGTGAAAAAATAAATTAATTGTTTGTTAAAAACATTTTTTTTTCATTGAAATCTCTTATTTTTTGTTAAAAATTCATATTTTTATTTGAAAATATAACTTTTTTGGACAAAATTTCATCTTTTTGCCTCAAAATTAAAAAAAATCATTGTTAAAAAGTCGACTTTCATTGAAAGTTCATCTTTTTAGCTTAAACAGTAAAAATAGAATTCCAACTTTTTTTCCGAAAATTCGACTCTTTTAATGAAAGTTCAACTACTTGGTTAAAAGTCTAACTGCTTGATTAAAAATTAAAAATTTTTTATCAAAAATTCGTCTTTTTGATTTATAAGTTCATCCCTTTTTGTAGAAACGTCATCTTTATTTTTTGCTTAAAAATTCAACTTTTTGTTGAGAAATATTTTCTTGAGAAATCACATCAGTAATATTGAATCAGAGAAAGTAAAATTTCTCTAACTCAAATAAACTAAAAGTTTCGTAGTAAGATGGGCAGAAAAGGAAGTTTCTGAAGGCACTTAAAGGGTGTGATGTATGGTTATGATTTAGAGAAATTGATTTCGTAAATGTTGATTGTGGATTGTACTTGAAAAAATTGTTGAAAGTACTTATGGATGGCAGTGAGAGGTAGGAAGTACTAAAGAATCGAGGATGATTGTTGTGATTAATGATGACGCAGTAGCATGATAACCAGTTCTGGGTCAAATCAAAATATTTCTTTTGGTCAGCCACAACTGGTATTAATGAACCACTCTTTGACCCTTTATCATTTGTCACATTTTTCATCAAGTGTCAAAAATTTTTATATTGAATCGTATCGACCTAACTGATTCAAGTTTACTGTCATCAGATGTCCAAATATTTGTAGAAGGCAAAGAGTGAGACGGCTTCGACTCTCGCCTTGGAAGGGGCGCAGTACGCGAGTATTCACTCAAGTATGTTGCGCAATATTACGCATTTTAATTTCGAGTATATTGCGCAATATTGTGCATTTTAATTGGAAACCGTTCAGGTGACCTTGACTGTTTACGTTTGGAGGGTACTATGTGAATTGTGAAGAAAAAGAAACACATTTTTAACACAAAAGTTGAGTTTTCTATCAAATAGTTTAATTTTAAATCTGCATTAATCTTTTAAACCCAAATAAAAACTATCAACGAAATTTAAATCAATTTTTTGAGAAGGAAATATGTATTCTTAACAAAAATAATTCATTTTTAACTATATAATTAGTTTGTTTTAGTTAAAAATTAACTTTTCCGTTGAAAATACAACTATTTTTTTTTTATTTTATTTTTTCTTTGCTCGAGATAAAAAATGATCTATTTAAAAAAAATTTCTTTTTTTTTGTCAAATTTATCTTTATTGGTAAAAATCGAACTTTTGGTTAAAAAGGCAACTATTTAATTAAAATTTTTTTTTTAAATTTAACTACTTGGTTAAACAATAAACTATTTGTTTAAATTATTTTTTTAGCGAAATATTCATCTCTTTGGTTAAAAATTTAACTATTTTAATACAAATTCGTTTCATTTTTGGTTAAAAATTAATTTTTTTAACGGCAAATTTAACTAATTTATTGATTGTTCATAATTTATGTATTTTGTTAAAAATCCGAATTTTTACATAGAAAATTAATTCTTTTGGTTTAAAGTTGATTTTTTGGGTAAGAATTAATTTGTTTTTTAATTTGTTAAAAATTCAACTCATTGGTTGTAAATTGAACAACTTTGTTAAAAAATCTTTTTTTATTCCATTTTTAATTTCTTATCTAAAAAATTTAAATACTTGGTTGAAAATTAACTTTCTAGTAGAAAATTTAAATTTTTTATAGAAAAAACTATTTTATAAAATTAGTATGTTCTGTTAAAAATTGGTCTCTGTTTGGTTGAAAATTCAACTGTTTGACAGAAAGCTCATTTTTTGACAAAAAATTCAACATTTTGCATGTCATTTGTTCCTTATGGTCTAAAAAAATTTTTTGATTGAAGATTCTACTGTTTTTGAAAATGTATTTTTGACTTAGAAATTTAACAATAGATTGCAATTTTTTTTTTAAATTCATCTATTTTGGAAAAATTTAATCCTTTTTGATTAGAACAAAAAATTCCTGGTTATAAATTAAATTATTTTGGTTAAAAATTAATTTTCTTGTAAAAAATTCACATTTTTAACAATTTGGTAGAAACGCAACTTTTTTCTTTATTTAAAAATTTATCATTTTCAGTTAAAAATTCATTGACTTGATTGACAATTATTCATGTATTTAGTTGAAAATTCTATTTTTTTCAAAATTTTTTTTTTGATTAAAGATTCCTAATTTTTATTTAAAAATTCGTCTGTTTGATTGAAAAATGAACTACTTTGTTGAAAAATAATTTTTTAGTTTAAAATTAATTTTTTTAACTGAAAATTTAACTGCTTGTGTAGAAATTCAAATTTTGTTGAAAGATTACTTTTTTGTTAAAAATCCAAAGATTTTGCAGAAAATTCATCTTTTGTCTTAAAAGTTATCTTAATTGTTAAAAACCTAACTATTTTTTAAAAAGTCATCTTTTTTGTCAAAAATTCAACTCATTGGTTGAAAGCTACATTGTTTAAAAATCCTTTTTTATTATAAAAATTCTTAAATTTAGTTCAAAATTCATCTTTTTGGTTAAAAACTAAACTGCCTCGTAAAAAATTCGTTTTTGGGCTTAAAAGTTTAAAATTTTGTATACACAAAAAATTACATAATTTGTAGAGGAGGTTTGTGATTAAGAAAAATAAAAAAAAATGTGTGCGGCAGTGGGGCCACACAACAGAAGTTAAACTTTGCATGGAATGGAGTAGTGGGGATATCTCATAGGAAGAGAGTGCAGATAGAGAAAGAGAGAAAGAGAGAAAGTGAGAGGGGGGAGAACATACACAGGTTTTACTTACTGCGGCAGTAGTGGGGATGCCAGTAGTTTTTTTTCAATTTAATCAACTCTGGTTATTCTTTGAAATGTTAATGATAGACAGGAGAAGTAGTCTAAGTTTTTTAATTTTAATTTTTTATTTTTTAATTAAACACCGGAATAAAATGTATAAAAATAATGATAATAAATTTCTCAGCATGATTTCTAATGTATTATTTTTTTTCTTGGTTTCAGGTAAGTGTCTACGATTTGCTTGTGGTCCTGGGTTTCTAAACATTTAATCATTGCGGTAAGAAAACAGTAAATAATAATAATAATCTTAAAAAACAGGGTCTTAAATGTTGCACAGTATGACACGAATTTTGTAGTCCTTATTTAAAAGTGTGTAACTCGAAATAAAAAAATGTAAAGCAATGTTTATTTAAATTATTATTCTTTAGACCAAAAATTATCAGAATTCCCATTTATTTATTTTTGTGTTTACAGTTATTATTTGTTTAAAAATTCAACTGCTTTGGGTAAAAATTATTTATTTTATTGAAAATTAAACTATTTTGTTAACAAAATTTTTTTGTTTAGAAGATTCTA
This sequence comes from Druon quercuslanigerum, assembly GCA_010014905.2. Classification (NCBI taxonomy): domain Eukaryota; kingdom Metazoa; phylum Arthropoda; class Insecta; order Hymenoptera; family Cynipidae; genus Druon; species Druon quercuslanigerum. Next base: position 5,607 of record JAAAKG020019993.1, on the reverse strand, counting down.
CGGTTCTTTTGAAAATTATTTTTTATTACGAATGCTACTTCAAAAAAAATTTATAACAATTCCATTCTTTGTTTAAAAATGATTTTTTTTAGTTTAAAATTTAACAGATTGACTAAAAATTGATATCTTTTGATAAAAATTCAAATATTTTGTTAAACATTAGTTTTGTTTTTTTGTTGAAAACAAAGGTTTTATGGAAAAATTTAATTATTCTATTTTTGGTTAAATATTGATACTTTCAGTTAAAAATAAACTTCTTTTTTTTATTAATTTTTCTTATGGGAAATGAATCGTTTTAGTTGATGATTTATCACTTTAGTTAAAAATTCGTTTTCTTGTTCAAAATGCATATGTATTTAGTGGAAAATTTTTCTCTTTTCGTTGAAAATCAAATTTCTTGTTTAAAACTTCATCTTTTTTTGTGGAAAATTAATTTCTTTAGTGGCAAATTTAACTATCAGGTTGAAAATTAGTTTCTCTTTTGATATGATTAATTTTTTAAATAAAAAATTTAACAAGTTTATTTTCATGTAGAAATTCTTATTTTTTGATAGAAAGTTAAAAATGATCGATTTTAGTTAAAACTGTATCTCTTTGTTTATAAAAGTTACTACTTTGTGAAAATTAAAAAAAAATTTTTCTTACTTTCTCATTTTGAATGAAAATTTATATTTTTTAGTAAAAAATCCAACTATTCGTTTGAAAAACTGTTTTTTATAGTGGAAAATATATGGTTTTAGATACAATTTTTTGGATTGTATTTTTAACTACCATGTGGAAAAAGAAATTTTTTATGGAAAATTATTTTTTTACCTGAAAATGTAGCTATGTCATTTTTGTTTGAATTCTTTCTTTAGTTAAAACTCATACATTTTGTGGAAAATCTCCTTTTCTTGTAAAAAATTAATTGTATTGGTTGAAAAGTTATCATTGGTTAAAAATTGAACTATTTTGATAAAAAATCTTTTTTTTTAATTGAAAGTTAATTTTTTTAGCTGAAAAATTAGCCATGCTATTTTTTGATTGAAAATTACCTTTTTTGGTTGAAAACTCAAGTTTTTTGTTGAAAATGTCTGTTTTGGTAAATAATTAATCGTATTCATAAAAAAATCACCTTTGGTTAAAAGATCAATTATTCGGCTCAAAATTAAATTTAAAAAAAAATAATTTCATTTTTGAAAAATTGACCATTTTTCGTTGGATTTCCACGTACTTAGATAAAAATCAATCTTTTCTGGCAGCGAGTTAATCTTCCTGATTGAAAACGGATAATTTTAATTAAAAATTAATTTCGATGGTTGATTCAACCAAATTTTTTTTGCCTCAAATATAGAATATGGGTATAATATGGACAACAACATATTTCGTAGGCCTAACTAAATTTTTTGGTTATTTTAACGAAATTTCGTAATAGAAATAGTATTTACTTTATCCATCAAAAAATTAGTGAAGTCAATAAAATATAAAAAAAAACTTTATTTGAAAAAAAAACTGAAACGGTAAACTTGGCACTGTTTGAATCAGTATTTTGTTTTATCAACTCACTGGTTAAACTAGTTAACCTCACTATTTACACTAGTGAATGTCAATGGTTAAAGCAGCGAACCTCACCAGTTCAATCAGTGACGGAATTCTACTATCTGAACCAGTGAAATCTCACTGATTGTCAGTGCCTCCCTTATGGCTGTTTCAGCCAGTGAGATTTCACTGGATCTTATTAAAGAGAGGGATGTGTGATATTAATTCCGATTTCTAAACCAGTGAAACGCACTAGTTGAACTAGTGAACTTCACTGATTAAACCAGTGAACCTCACTGTTTAAACTAGTAAACCTCACTGGCGCAACCAGTGAATATCGCTGATTAAACCAGTAACGGTATTCTGGTCAGTGAACCAGTGACATATCACTGATTTTCAGTGACGCCCTTTTGGCTGCTTCAACCAGTGAGATTTCACTGGTTCTTCTTAATACAAGGGGATGTAATCTGAATTTTGATTTCTGAACCAGTGAACCTCTCTCTCCTTAAACCAGTGAATCTCTCTGGTTAAAATACTTAACCTCACTAGTTTAACCAGTGAACCTCACTAGTTCAACCAGTGACGGACTTCTCCTGTCTGAATCAGTGAAATCTCACTGTTGGTCAGTGACTCTCTCCTGGCTGTATCGCCCAGTGAGATTTTACTGGTTTTTTAATTAAACGGAGAGATATGTGATATTATGTATAACCTATATAAATTTACAATATAAGTTAAAAAAATTATCACGTTGAAATAATCAAGAATTTATTTGTTATAACAATTTTTGTAACTGGGGTGTGATGCACTCGAGTGTGTCAATAATACGTCACTCTGCATAAGCGTGTCAAATAAGTGTTAATTCTGATTTATAAACCAGTGAACCTCATTGTTTAAAATAACCTACTAGTTTAACCAGTGAATGTCACTTGTTACACCAGTAACGGAATTCTGTTCAGTGAACCAGTTACATATCACTGATTTCCAGTTACGCCCTTTTGGCTGCTTCAATCAGTGAGATTTCACTGGTTCTTCTTAACATAAGAAAATGTGATTTAATTTCAGATTTAAAAACCAGTGAATTTCACTGGATCAATCAGTCAGTTTCAATATTGAAACTAGTGAACCATAAAATTTTAATCAGTAAACCTCACTAGTTCAACCAGTGACGGAATTGTACTGACTGAAGCTGTGAAATCTCACTGATTGTCAGTGACTCTCTTCTGGCTGCTTCAACCAGTGAGATTTTAGTGCTTTTGATTAAGGAGAGGGATATGTGATAGAAATTCGGACTTCTAAACCAATGAACCTCACTCCTTAAACCATTCCATCACTGGTTAAACTAGTTGATGTAGCTTGTTAAACTAGTGAACCTCCATGGTTAAACTAGTGAACCTCCATGGTTAAAAGAGTGATCTTCACTGATACAGCCAGTGAACCTCAAAATTTTAATTAGTAAACCTCACTAGTTCAACCAATGACGGAATTCTACTGACTGAACTAGTGCAATCTCAATGACTGCCAGTGACTCCTTTCTGGCTGTTTCAACCAGTGATATTTTAGTTGTTTTTCTTAAAGATTGGGATATGTGATAGCAATTCAAATGTGCAAACCAGTGAATTTCACGGACTTAATCAGTGAGTTTCAGCATTTAAACAAGTGAACCTCTCTAATTCAACCAATCACGGAATTCCACTGACTGAAGCAGTGAAATCTCACTGATTGCCAGTACCACCCTACTGGGTACTTCAACCAGTGAGATTTCACTGGTTCTTCTTAGGTGAGGGAAATTTGAACTCAATTCCGACTTCTGAACCAGTGAACCTCACTCCTTAAACCAGTGAGAGTTCACTGGATTAGTCAGTATAATTCCGTCACTGGCTGAACTAGTGAGGTTTACTGAATAAAATTTTGAGGTTCCCTAGTTAACCAGCGAGGTTCACTAGTTTTACCAGCGACATCAACTAGTTTAACCAGTGACGAAATTCCACTGACTGAACCAGTGAACTCTCACTGGTGTAAGATTGGCAGTGGGTCCCTTCTGGCTGTTTCAACCAGTGATATTTGAGTGGTTTTTATTCAAGATTGGGATATGTGATAGCAATTAAGATTTCTAAATCAGTGAATCTCACTGGAGCAATCAGTGAGTTTCAATATTTGAACTAGTGAACCTCACTGGTTCAACCAGTGAAACTTTTTAATTCAACTAGTGACGGAATTCCACAGACTGAACTAATGAAATCTTACTGATAATCAGTGACTTCCTTCTGGTTGATTTAAACAGTGATATTTTAGTGGTTTTTATTAAAGATTGGGGTATGTGATAGCAATTCAGATTTCTAAATCAGTGAATTTCACTGGATCAATCAGTCAGTTTCAATATGAAAATTTTAATCAATATACCTCACTAGTTCAACCAGTGACGGAATTCTGTTGACTGAACTAGTGTTATCTCACTGATTGCTAGTGACTCCCTTCTGGCTATTTCAACCAGTGATATTTTAGTAGTCTTTATTAAATACTGGGATATGTGATAACAATTCAAATTTCTAAACCAGTGAATCTCACTGGATCAATCAGTGAGTTTCAATATTTAAACTAGTGAACCTCTTTAATTCAACTAGTGGCAGAATTCCACTGACTGAACCAGTGAAATATCACTAATGGTCAGTGAATTCCTTATGGTTGATTTAAACAGTGATATTTTAGTGGTTTTTATTAAAGATTGTGGTATGTGATAGCAATTCAGATTTCTAAACCAGTGAATCTCACTGCATCAATCAGTCAGCTTCAATATTTAAACTAGTGAACCTGAAAATTTTAATCAGTAAACCTCACTAGTTTAACCAGTGACGGAATTCTACTGACTGAACCAGTGAAATCTCACTGATTGTCAATAACTCCCTTCTGGCTGTTTCAACCAGTAAGATTCCACTGTTTCATATCAAGAGGGGCAAATATGATATCAGTTCCGACTTCTGACAGTGAGATCTTTTCAAAGATGACAGCAAAACAAAAGACATTTGAAAGCATAACAACTGCCTATGTGAATCCGCCTAGAGACTCCTAGCCTTCCGGAAAAAGAAAACGAAACAGCAATTGTAGAGCTAGGACCGCGTAATAATAGAGCACCAATAAGCTTATCAAGACTTATACTTAAATGCATATACATATGAACCTAGAATCTAGAATCTAGAATCTAGAATCTAGAATCTAGAATCTAGAATCTAGATCCATTCTCCAGAGCAGAATACGCCTCTGAACTCTCTCAGGATAGGTATCTTTCGGAAGGATAGGTATCTGGCGGGAGGTGCGCAAAGTCGGTTATTGTAAAGTGCACCGTGGCAAGTGTGTACCGTTACTTACGAGCAAATAATCGCTCGCTGCATTTCCCAGATGAAGGCGGTCGAATTCGCCTCGCTCGGCGCGGCATCGGCATTGCGATCCCAGGACGGGATTAACAGTTACGGTCATTTAGCCTTAGGTCCTCAGGCTTAGGATCCAGTCGCGCTCGAAACTTTCAATCCCATCAATAAAATAAAAATTAATTTAAAAAAAAAAACCTATACATCACAACATTCATGTCAATAACATGGCTTCATCCGACAATAATTCCTCCACTTTCTGCAGGTGAACTTTAATTGCACTTTGGGCATTAATTAATCTTTGCTTGGAGTCTCCAGTCATCCACTTGGTTTCATACAGCTAAATAAAGATGTGGCAGTGACGCGTGGCTAATAGGACAATTAATTATGATTGAAATAATTAGATGGTTTTAATTAACTGTGTTTCCAATTTTTGGCTATTTTCGACTTTGGTAATGAATCAAGGATAATTATAAACAATAGAATATCAGACTTCACAGCCAAAAAGATTAATTTTTTGCCAAAAAAAAGGTGAATTCAAAAAATTTTGTGTCTCCTGTTTCTCTCTATGTTTGTCACGCCTGAGTGAACTCGTCCCCGCAGTCTGGCCTAAATTTAAAGTCAAAAGTTAAAATTTTCGGCAGACAGTGTAATTTTTTTTTAAATAATAATTTTCAAACAAGAAAGCTGCATTTGTAACTTACAAATAATAATTTTAAAGAAAATA